>JAMPIV010021671.1:0-292500 GCA_024509875.1 Oreohelix idahoensis | reverse complement strand
TCTTGACCGTCGGCACACTAGGGGTGATGTGGTCAGCATCACGCCGGCCGCCTTAACCTTGCCAGAGTTGCTCTGGTACCCATTTGGGGCTGGGTCGATCCAGGAGCCGTTTGCGGCCTAAAAAACATCCCACCTCATCTGGGGATCGAGCCATAGACCACTGAGCTAGGCAGCCAGTGCACTAACCACTATGCTACCGCGGCTCCCTAGATACTAGAAAACATACCGTTTATGAAGTCGTTGAGAGACATAATATTTATAAATATACTTAAAAAAAATACATTATTTATAACTATACCAAGAAGGTCATCTGTTTACTGTCATTGAATATAAATAACGAAAGAGGCATTACACGAGTTAACAATTGTAAATGTAATACGCTTATCGTAATGTAATTACGCTTATCGTAATGTAATTACGCTTATCGTAATGTAATACGCTTATCGTCATGTAATTACGCTTATCGTAATGTAATACGCTTATCGTAATGTAATTACGCCAAGCGTTCTGTTAAAATACACTCTTCTTCTTCTTCGTCGTTCGCTGTAAAATAACCACATTTATCTCTCTGGTAGTCCGCCTCAGGCTTCTCTCGTCCCCATACAGTTTCTCTTTAGGTTGAATAAAGCCATGCTGCCACCCTGCGCCTCTCATGGAGTAGACAGTTTGTTGAGTGCGTGTTCTTCTGTTTGTTTGTCCTCCCCACATGGGCACATATATTTTCAATTTATTGTACAGATGGTATCTGAGTGTGCAAATACATTGAAAAGGTAAGGCTTCTGCTCCCCTCCGGACATGCCATTAGAGGCGAAAAAAGTAAAGCTGTGCATTATGTAGAGAAAATTGTTACAGAAACCGCTAGTGTACGAGATGGCACAAAATGTTTCAGTGCAGGATTCCTGTATTAAGGCAATCAAAAGTTATGGCCCCGTGCTCGTTAAGGAGAAAAATTTATATTAAGTTATTAAAAGTATTCAAATAAATAAGAAACGATGTTACATGATCTTAATTACAATGCAACCTATGCTACAATGACGACGGTCTTCATCCGGGAACAGTGCGCTTGCCAGCTATAACAATAAACAATTAACAAAACCAAATAACTAAAAAAAAAAAAAAAACGGTACTGTGAGATACTCTTTTTGGACAGACCTTAAAGAACTGACGATTATACGATGAGAGCTCTTGTTTGTTAACGAAGACCTTTGTGGTTCTAAAGTTTTCTGTTGTTATTGAGTTTGTGTAAACCTGTTCCGTACCTGCTCTCTATGTAAGTAATAATGTTAATTCCTTTTCAACAAGATTGTGTGCTGCCACCTGATCTGTTCAATATATGCAGTTAAAAATATAATGAGATCCAAAGCGGCAATGCCTGGAATATCAGTTGGTGAAAATAACATAACATGAGATACTCATGTACAGTTTTAGTAAGGAAAGGTGAAAAAACATATACAAGAAATGATTGATGGAATAGTGACAGATAATGAAAATAAATGCGTTAACGTAAATAGCAAAAAGGCAGAAGTAATGATCGTCTCAAAGAAAATGTCTTTTCCAGAATACACAATCAAAGTAAATGGACACGTTCTCAAATAAATCAATAGATTCAAATACCTAGGGCTGTTAATAACATGATTTTGAAAAGCTCATCTCAGATATGAAGAGAAGAATAGCCCAAGCAAAAGCAGCGTTCTATAAAATGAAAAGTATATTATGCAATGACTCTTTGTCATTGGAAGTAAGAATGAGTTATTCAGCGTTGTGTAGAGTCAAGCCTGTCATACGGAAGTGAATCATGGATAATTAGTAAGCAAGAAAGTAAAGACCTGGAGGCCACAGAGAGGTAGGTTTATAAAAGAATCTTAATTAAGAGTACCACGAGCAGCTGAAAAAAGTAATGAAGATGCATTAGAAAAAAGCTGGTGCACAAAGGAAATTTATTGTTCACATTAGAAAGAAGCAGAATGGGAGAAAATCGGCTGCCAAGACAAGTATGGGAAACTAAGAGCCCGGGATCCAGACCTCCAGGACGACACAGCGTCCGTTGGGAGGACAAAATTAGACAATCTCTGAAGGAGCCAGGACTAGATTGGAACCAGGCCAGGAGGAAAACAGGCGATAGGATAGTATGGCGTTCTCTCTGGTAAATCTCTACACCCCAGGGTAGAAGAGTAACAACTAAGTAAGTACTAGAAAGAAGCAATCCACTTTCTGTAGGCACGTTATGTGAAGATGTGAAACAGAAATCAAGAAGAGAATAGGAATGGCCAAGGCTACATTCAACAACATGAAACATATACTGACATCTAAACAGTTATCTCACAAATTAAAACTGAGAATCATAAAGTGTTATATATCTTCTGCATTATTGTATGGTGTAGAAACATGGACGATGAATAAGCAATTGGAAGAAAGAATTGAGGCTTTTGAAATGTGGATATATAGAAGAATGGGGCGCATCTCATAGAAAGAGATGAAAACAAATAAGGAGGTCTTAGAAAATCTAGGTATAAAAAGAGAATTAATGAGGGAGATCAAAGTTCGGCAGCTAAAATACTTTGGCCACATAAAAAGTCCTAACACCTTGCAGAAGACCATAATAGAAGGGAGAGATGAAGGCAAACGTGCAAGGGGAAGACAGCGCTATAAGTGGGAAGATAACATCAAGAGATGGACAGGAAAGAGTCTATCAGAGTGCACCACCAAGACAAGAGACAGAAGACGTTGGAGATCCTTTACAGCCAACCTTCGTTGTGGAGATGGCACCTGATGATGATGATGTGAAGAAGAAAGCTGGAATATATCGTGACAACAGGAAAAATTGAAGGAAAAAGAGAGAGAGAACAACGCAGAGAGAATGTTCTGGACAGTTTGACGTCATAGCATGAAAATAAGTCAACAATAGAATTGATAATTGGTACTGGAAACAGATAGCTGTGGAGAGACACGATCATCTATGCCACCAGAAATGACGAATTTTTTTTTGTCAGGGGAAGTAACAATGTAAGTTAAGAAACTTTCTCAGTTATTTCTCTTACATGAAATAATATTTTACCTGTTATAGTTACCCTGTCATCTAGTACCCAGCTCTAACAGCGGTGGGTAAATAATTATTTATCGTCGATGAGAGCCGGCTTTACCATTATGCGAACTACGTAGTCGCCTATTGCGCCTCAATTGAAAAAAAAAAAGGGGGGGGGGGGGGGGGGAGGGGGAGGAGATTCGGGTGAAATAAATACTTGTTATAACGAAGAAAGTCGTAATTCCAAGAGGGCAAAAATCTTATTTTCTCTGGTCCTTCTACACCATTTTAAATAAGTGCGTATATTTGTATTATCACATTTATATGCATGTTTTATGATCCTCAGTGTGTGTTTTTTAAATTTCATTGAGGTGCATTTCTTCTTCTGCTCTGGCGAGGCTTTCTCCTTTTGTTTAGCAAATTCTGTGAATGCCAACTATTTTGTTTAGCATGTTCTGTGAATGGCAACTATTTTGTTTAGCAAAGTTCTGTGAATGCCAACTATTTTGTTTAGCAAAGTTCTGTGAATGCCAACTATTTTGTTTAGCATGTTCTGTGAATGCCAACTATTTTGTTTAGCAAAGTTCTGTGAATGCCAACTATTTTGTTTAGCAAAGTTCTGTGAATGCCAACTATTTTGTTTAGCAAAGTTCTGTGAATGCCAACTATTTTGTTTAGCAAAGTTCTGTGAATGCCAACTATTTTGTTTAGCAAAGTTCTGTGAATGCCAACTATTTTGTTTAGCATGTTCTGTGAATGCCAACTATTTTGTTTAGCAAAGTTCTGTGAATGCCAACTATTTTGTTTAGCAAAGTTCTGTGAATGCCAACTATTTCGTTTAGCAAAGTTCTGTGAATGCCAACTATTTTGTTTAGCAAAGTTCTGTGAATGCCAACTATTTTGTTTAGCAAAGTTCTGTGAATGCCAACTACAGAGTCTTAGTTAGCAAGCCATGCAAATTGCAAGTATTTTTTCACCAGCTCCATCAGCATCAACTATTTGACTGTCATGCGCAATAAAATGTCTGACTTACCTTGCTTTGTCTAGATCAGTTTCACAAACAACGATCAGATCTTTGACCAGCTCCGTAAATGTCGAGTATTCTTTCTGAACCACCTGCAAGTACAGACGATTTTAAAATATAATAAAGTTAAGCACAGACAATGGTATCAAAACAAGAATACAAAATAAAAAGGAGCTTTCATTGTATTAGGAGCCGCGGTAGCATAGTGGTTAGTGCACTGGCTTCCTAGCGCAGTGGTCTATGGTTCGATCCCCAGATGAGGTGGGATTTTTTTAGGCCACAAACGGCTCCTGGGTCGACCCAGCCCCAAATGGGTACCAGAGCAACTCTGGGAAGGTTAAGGCGGCCGGCGTGATGCTGACCACATCACCCCTAGTGTGCCGACGGTCAAGCAAATATGGGCCTAACACCATATTCCCAATATGCCTCAATGGGCGTGTAACGGGATCTTTTTTGTGGGGGGGGGGGAGGGGGGGGAATCATATGGAGAGCAAAAGAATGTAGGCCCAACACAAAAAAAATCAGAATGTTCAGTTCAAATGTCTTAACTCTACCGAGATACCAATAGCCTCAAGCTGACCACAGTTTTCTTTAAACTTATTCAAGTCGAGGTCTGAAAGTAAACGAAGCAGAAAAAGAAGAAGAAGTACTCAAATGTCAAGTCAGTCCTATTGTATGGCTCTGAAACATGGAGAACAACAGAAATAAGAACCAACAAGTTACACACGTGCATAAATGGGTGCTTACATAGAATAGAAGGACTGAAGTGGTGTGACAAGATCATTATTGTGAACTTAACGACAAGAACTAGACAAGAGTCAGTGGAACACAAGATGCGAAGAAGACGCTGGCGATGGATTGGACACACATTGATAAAACCTGTTGATAGCTTTACAAGGCAGTCCTTGTTCTGTAACCCTCAGGGTAAGAGAGGTAGAGCAAGACCAAAGAACACATGGAGAACTGGAGACAGACTTGAAAGGGATAAAGAAGACAAAGAAAGACCTTGAGCTGATGGCACGTGACATGAAGACATCAATCAATCAATCAATCAATACCCTTTAGCTCTCCGAGGAGCATAAGCCTTCAACAAACACATGCCAAGTTTTCCTGTCCTGTGCCATCCGCTCAAGTTCTTTCCATGTTTTCCTCATCATTTTTACCTCTGTATCCAGTTCTCTTCTCCATGTGTTTTTATGGTCTACCTCTGCCTCTCTTTCCCTGTGGATCCCAGAATAAGGACTGCCCTGTAATGCTATCAACAGGTTTCCTCAAAGTGTCCTATCCATCGCCAGCGTCTTCTTCTCAACTCTTGTTCCACTGGCACTTGTCTGGTTCTTGTTATCAATTCCACATTTGTGACTTTGTCATACCATTTCAGTCCTTCTATTCTACGCAAGCACCCGTTTATAAAAGTCTGTAGTTTTTTGGTTGTTGTTTTTGTTGCTCTCCATGTCTCAGAGCCATACAATAGGACTGACTTGACAGAAAGAATTGGCACCCATTTGTTTTAAAAAGTCCTATGCTCCTTTGGGAGCTGAAAGGTGAAAGAAAAAGATAATGGATTGTTGGAGTTGGTAGTTAGAAGTAATGAGTTGGTATCAGAAAGTTACTTTCATAAATGTGTGCGTGTTTGTGTGTGTGTGTGTGTTTGCGTAGAACAGAAGGATTGAAGTGGTATAACAAGATCAACACAGTGGAACTGATTGAAACCAAAACAATTCAGTGGAATAAGAGGTGAGGAGAAGACAATGGCATTGGAAAGAGCATAATTGGGGGGGGGGGGGGGGGGGTGTCGGAGTGGCTAAGGAGTATGGCGTCCTCCTCTAATTCTAAAGGTACCGGGTTCGCTACCAGCACAAGGAATATAATTGACGGAATTTTTTTTTTCAGAACAAGTGGTTTTATACCACCCCCACCGCCCACCCCCCCCCCCCCCCCCCCCCCCCCCCCCCACCCCCCCCCCCCACCCACCCCCACACACACCCCCCCCCACCCCCCCCCCCCCCCCCCCACCCCCCCCCCCCCCCCCACACCCCCCCCCCCCCCCTCGCCCCCCCCCCCCCCCCCCCCCCCCCCACCCCCCCCACCCCCCCCCCCCCCCCCCCCCCCCCCCCCCCCCCCCCCCCCCCCCCCCCCCCCCCCCCCCCCCCCCCCCCCCCCCCCCCCCCCCCCCCCCCCACCCCCACCCCCACCCCCCACCCACCCTCCCCCCCACCCCCACACCCCCCCCCCCCCCCCCCCTCCCCCCCCCACCCCTCCCCCCCCCCCACCCCCCCCCCCCCCCCCCTGCCGGCGATCTCCTGGGTAGTGAGATCGGATGCCAAGCCTTCTCGGATAAGAGCAACAAAAATCAGATCCCTATCAAGTTGCGCAGGTTAAAAATCCCTCGGCAGTTGGAAATCGTAAAGAGTAAGCCATACGGCGGCTGCCTTGGCAATTGACAACATTTTGAAACCTACCCACCACAAAAATATTTATAGAATGTGTGATTCCTGTATATACACTAGGATCCTCGCGGTGCTATGGTGTTCGTGCACTGTGCTGAGATCCTTCTTGTGAGATCTAAAGGAGGAGATCGGAGCACTGATGGAGTTGTCCGTGTGAAATGAAGATGGTTCTTAAAGACCAAACCTAACCAAACACACAAACTGAGGGAACCAGTTGATAGTACATATATTGGTAACATTAAATATTAACAGAAGAACAACGCATATAATTTTAACATCGTACCTGAAAAACATGATTGTCAATTTTCTCAAACTCTTTAGGTGATTTGATTAACTGTGACCTCTTGAACTCAGGAGGTGCCACTGGCGGTGGCCTTGAGAGGTCAGCAGTTGGCGAAGTCTCGTCAGAGTCACTTGAAACTCGATCCTTTTTTGGAAATAAAAGTGAAGGTCAGTCAGTTACCTGTCTGCAGAGAAGTATAACTAGGTATTTGTGTGTTTCTCTTTAAATTTATTTACTCTGTTGTTGTAATAGTTCTGACGGATTTAAATTAGTACTTTTACATTATAAAATCACTATGTAAATAGATGTTAGTACTTTTGTGTACTTTAATCAATAAACGAACTGCATCTAATTAACAGGAATTACGTGCTTCACGTCAAATGACAAAATCAATAAAGAAAATCACAAGAAAACTCACACAGCGTAGCTAATAAATTTTCTTAAGGTGTTCCGCGCAAGTGATTTTAACAGTGGTTCCCAAACGGTGTGGCGCGTCACAATGGTGCAGCGCGAGAAAATTAGCAGGTGTGGCGAGAAGATTCAAAGACAATCAAGGATTTAGAGGCATTTAAAAAAAAAAAAAAAAAAAAAAACAACTACCGAAAATAAATATGAAGGTCATTTTCGTATTTACTTTGTTAGCTCACACTTTCATCGAATTTGTATATTTAGTGAATGAATAATGTTTTTATGTAGCTGTATTGTTTTATACTTTCTGGATGTCTCATAATCAGATTATAAAGTAATTGTGTTCTATGTTATGAATAAAGCACTGATTGTGACGGTATTGCCTCCCCTGCTTTGCAGTAGTGGTCAAAAGTGGCCTAAACTCAAAAGTATCTAGTATAGGCTTCAATGGAGTCTATCTTTACACAAGATTACTCTTGGCAGAAATGTAGATAGAAGCTTCTATCACATGGGAGTATTCACAAGATATTCAGATAAGCGAAAACGGGACCCAAAGATGCAGCAATAGAGAATGCAGTCAGCGACCCATAGCTTGACTGCTTGCATCAGAGTCAGCGAACCAGAGCTGACTAAGACCCTACTCCACCTCCACGTGGTGGTCCTGGAAGCAGTCTGCATCACTGCAGTCTGGCTGAGAGAGTAGGGATCGCAGAGGGAAGGCAAACCCAGTCCCAAAAACTGCCGTGCTGAAGTCGGATGTGTCGACCGAAAGGTGCAGATATCACAGCTCCGGCGTAAACAGACACAACGCAACCAACGTCCTTTTCAGGACGAACGAGGAAGAAGAAGAAGATAAGCGAAAACAATGCTGGCTGTCGCTAAGCACGTTAATTCTATAATCTGCCGACACTTTTATGAAGAATTTTGCAATGGTTTATTCTAGCTCGTTAAATTCCCACCCCTGAGTTAATCACTGGAATTATTATAATAATATATATAGCTCTGTTTAGAGTGTGTGTTTAGTAACTTTGACTGAGACAAACATGCAGTATATTTACAATGATTAAATCGAAGTTAAATTTGCAACATCACAAATAACAAAATTTAATAATCACTTTAGGTTTTTGTCGTGAAACGTGTGTGTAAACCCACTTCTTTGTTAATACATATGCACAGCCAATCCACGTTCAACAGACTGAGACAGATTAAATTACACGAAGTATACGCCATCTTGTTCCCGCAAGATGGCGGAAGACAGAATAAAATTAGGCATAAGCCTTGTTTTTCGGAAATGGGTCATGGAAAGTACGAAATCGTCGGCAATCAAAAGAGTTCCATACGCACTGCCAGATTCCCTGCATCTACCTATATAAACGGGCGCATTTTATTAAAAAAAATAACACACACACACACAAACACGAAGGCCAGCTAGACCGACTGGGGGAAGAGAAAGCTGTCAAGATTGATTTATTGCTTATCTGCGTGACCGGGCACTCTTACTTCACTAAAGTCGAGTCCAAATCTGGCTTGTATTAATCTTAGATGGTAGGTAAACTTACTATAAACTTGTAGGAGAATAGGCCTACATCAGATATATAATGATTGTATTTTTTGTGTGTCATTTATACTACCTACACCTGTATATATTTAATATATTTTGTTTTACTATGAATGTATCAGGTATACTGATTGTATTTTATGGAATCAGGTATACCGATTGTATTTCCTGATATGATTGCTGAAGACGATAACCAACCTGAAATATAACCTATCAGTCCTTTTTAAGACTCATATAACTCCACTCTGAAATATAACCAAAACAGTCCTTGTTAGGACTCATATAACTCCACTCTGAAATATAACCACTCATATAACTCCAACCTGAATATAACCTATGACTATATCATGTATAATGATTGTATGTTATAGTATCATGTATAATGATTGCGTATGACTGTTGAAGAAGGAAACCACCAGAAAATAGCCTACACCTGTATATATTTAATATAACTTTAGATTTTGTTTTACTATGAATGTATCAGGTAAACTGATTATATCTTGGGGAATTAGGTATAATGATTGTATTTCCTAGTATGATTGTTGAAGAAGAAAACCAACCCGAAATATAACCTAACAGTCCTTGTTAGGACTCATATAACTACAACAGTATTGTTAGGATATATTTTACCAGCCAATATAGCACTTATCAGATATAGCCTGGTATATTATAGGTGGAAGGAAACGGTTGTATCATACGGTGTACAAATTATTGCCGTAACTAATTTGTGATACCAGTAGTTCTCTTATACACTGGGATTTCACCATTTTCCTGCAGAAATTCTATTTCTGTATTGTCAGTACTTTACTGATCTTATATACAATAAAAACCTCACGCTACAGTTTTAACAGTTGGAAAATAATTTGAATATTTATGAAAAGGTTTCATCACTTGGATGGGATTTAACTGAATAAAGAAGGTCACTTTTGGCAGCGGATATTTTCACTTAGCTGCCAATGGTAGTTCTCCCGCTGGGTCAGTTCCTTTCCTTTGCTCTCGCTCGTCTCTGATCAAAGTTCAGGCGCCGCACGTTCCCAGAACGTTCAAGCAGTAACGGCTAAGTTGGTTCTGCGTCTGTCTATAAGACCCTCTTATTATGGCGTCTCACAAAACGTCAGTCTACTTCTACATTCACTTGGTTCCAGAGATAGTACTTTCTGCCGGTACCACCAATAACTGGTAATAGAAATAGAAACGAAACGCTGTTCTGAGTATTGCATTTTCCGACACAGTTATGTGGCCCCTCCCCCTCTTCTATTCTACCATCCTATGTCAGAATTTACCCTCGATGAGAATTTAATTTAATCCCTCGGGATAAAACTTCCTTTACATTTAAACTGAATAGCTTTAGCTTTACATTACATTTAAAGGAAAAGGTTAAACGAACAGATATAATATGTTTTACATTTACATCTCCACTGTTTGAAAAGTGTTCACAATATAAATTCAGTTATGTTTCATTTATATTTACACTTATGGAAAAGTTTTTTTTTTTAATAGGGACATTTACACTGCTTTGAAAATGTAAGTCTTACACTTAGAATGTACATCATTTCTTTCATCTTTCCCTCCCTGCTCAATAGGGAACCTGGAACTACTTTATGCTTTTAGCTTTCTTTAAGAAACTATCAATAAAGTAATCACCAGCCCTTGCAGTTGTGGTTCATGAATCATCATTCTAGATACTGAGGTTGCCAGCCCCAAATGACTTTGACGCCCAATAGCGAGTTTCACACATTAAACTACACATTGTAATATGTACATATATATGTTAGTTCACATGTTAGTAATAAAATATGAAAGATAAATCACAACTTACGCCAATCCTAGCTACAGACTTGTTTGCTCAGATGAATAAAAGAGACGAATTGTTCTTTTACACGCATCTGGGATGTCTTTAATTTTACAATAGATTCTCCTCTGACTCCGTGTTTCTTCAGTTTCCAAGTCCCGGTGTTCCTTATTAAAATGTAGAGATTTCCTGTGTTTTTTTAAAAGTCTTATCTGGTTCTCCAATAAAAGGTCCGGTTAACAAATAGGAATTATGAATCTATTCTTCACTTTGGCGAGGTCCGATGTCTCGGCGAGCTTGAAATTCACAGTGAAATAAAACTGCGAAATGGTCAGCCTATATTCCCCCTCAATGTTGTTATGAATCTAATCAGAAAGATCCAATCATTTCAAACATGTCGGGTGTGGCACTTTCAAAATATTTCCTACGTGGAAAAATTTTGCAAAAGGTCACATCTCTCATATATGGTAATATGATGTCTTGCATACACTCTCACAAACACATTTGTAGACTCATATTGTCTAAAATGTAATAAATCCATGATTACTTTTAACCAAGTGACCGGAAACGATTATATCACTTGTCTGCCCACAGGTGTCACACAGACAGTAATCTCGTTATCTGTCGTATGAGTACGCAAACTCCGTGTCTTATCGGAGATTTAAACCGATAGAGCTGACCGATGTACGTATTAATCTGCCGCGCCTATAACCACAAATCTGGGTAGCACTCCTTGCAAATGTGATATTTATCACCTACAGGGCGATTTGATAAAATCAAATATCTGCTACTTAGCAGAAAAATAAAGAAAGAAAGAAAAGTGCGATAATTGACAGCACCTAATAAAAATAAGTACCACAAATGTACCGATACTGCCGGAGAGAACCAAAGATCGATAGAGGTCGTCCATTTCGTCACACTGATAGAAGTTGATAAGTTGATTTTAGTTTTTGAAGGTATTTCGTATCAATAAAGAATTCGATGTGGCACGAACAAATTTTCATTCCGAAATATGGCCCAGAGAAAAATGTTTGGGAACCACTGGATTATATCTTTATCATCATCATCATCATAATCATCATCATCATCATCATCATCATCATCATCATCATCATCATCATCATCATCATCATCATCATCATCGTTATCATCATCATCATCATCATTATCCTTTGCGCTCCTTAGAGAGCATAGAGCCACCACAATAGTTGGCCATCTTGCAGGAAGCCTACAGCAATCAGTCACATGACCTTGCAGGAAGCCTACAGCAATCAGTCACATGACCTTGCAGGAAGCCTACAGCAATCAGTCACATGACCTTGCAGGAAGCCTACAGCAATCAGTCACATGACCTTGCAGGAAGCCTACAGCAATCAGTCACATGACCTTGCAGCCTACAGCAATCAGTCACATGACCTTGCAGTAAGCCTACAGCAATCAGTCACATGACCTTGCAGGAAGCCTACAGCAATCAGTCACATGACCTTGCAGCAGTGGTTTCTATGGCAATTTGTTTGATATGATGAGATTGCCAGCTCCTTGAATAATCTCATATTAGTGGCTTTGTACGACATGTCTGAGAATACTGTAGTTATATTCCTTACTTATCTCTTCACAGACACCCTGACACTGTCACGTGGTCAGTGATTGTAACAAGATAAGGAAAAACAAAGTTAAAGGATCCAATTTTATTATTGTTATCACATGCATAAACAAAAAATAAAAGACAGAAAATAAATTTTCCAAACATTCTATTGCATAAAATAAAAGGGGATGCCAGTTAATATTAATTTTTAAATCATCGTATCTTTTACAAATAATATAAATTTGTGAACTATGTAAAGAATTGCATTTCAATGATAACTGGCTGTTCACGTGTATGTATGGACGTATCAATCCAATATTGATCAGTAGATTGCCGTATCATCCATTCATTTCTTAATCAATGACAATACGCTTCACAAATAATAAATACCAGGTGCCATCTTCACACCGAAGATCGGCCTGCAATGAATCTCCAATGTCTTCTGTCTCTTGTCCCACTTATAGCACTGTCTTCTTCTTGCGCGTTTGCCTTCAACTCTGCCTTCTATTATGACCTTTAACTAAGGTGTTGTGTCTTTTTACATGGCCAAAATAATTTACCTGGTAACTGTCTAACTTCGACCTCCTTCATTAATTCTCTTTTCTTTCACAGGTTTTCTAAGACCTCTTTATTTGTTTTCTTCTCTTGCCATGAGACGCGCCCCGTTCTTCGCGAATACTCAACGTTTATACACTCATGTCTTCACATACGCTCATCTTTTCCCCACAAATCAGCATTCACCCATCCCCTAACACGAATTAACCTCATTGTTAACACCCCCGCCCCCACAAGACTTCACCACTTTCTGCCTTCAGCCAAACATGATAGCGTAGCTTACTTCTGAGGCTGTAAGTCTTTCGGCTATCAACATCAACATCTCCTGGCTATGCTTCTGTATCAGGCTTGCCACTTTGGCTCTCTGTTCGTTGCTCAGTCTATCTATCATTTTTCGAATCTTCTCTTCTTTCTTTCTCCTTTGCAAAATATGGATGAATAAATAAAAGTTATTTCTAATACTAATAACATCTTTAATATGCACAATAATGTCAATCAATAAATAAATAAATTAATTAATTAATTAATCAGTCAGTCAATCACTCAATCAGTTAATCAATTAATCAATCATTCCATTAATCATTCAGCTTATCAATCAGTCAATCAATCAATCAACCTTTCAGTCAACCAACCAACCAATCTACCAGTCAACCAACCAATCAATCAATTAATCGATCGATCAATCAATCAATCAAATATATGTCTGCCTGCCTTCTTCATCATCTTTAAACTCCCATGAAGCACAAGACCTTCAACAAACACACGTTGGAACTTCCGGTCCTGTGCCATCCGTTCACGTTCTTTCCAGGTCTACTTTCATGTCTTGTCAACTTTCATGTCTTGTCAACTTTCATGTCTTGTCTACTTTCATGTCTTGTCAACTTTCATGTCTTGTCAACTTTCATGTCTTGTCAACTTTCATGTCTTGTCTACTTTCATGTCTTGTCTACTTTCATGTCTTGTCTAATTCTATTCTTCACGTGTTCTATTTGACATCCCTCTATATCTCTTATCCTGGGGGTTCCAATAAAAAAACCTGCCTTGTAAAGCTTTTAGTAGTTGTGCTTTTCTCAATGCGTGTCCTGTCCAGCGCCATGTCTTCTTCTCATACCTTGCTCCAGTGCTCTTTGTCTGGTTCTTTTCATCAGTTCTACATTTGATGGACTGGGCATGTCATTTTAATCTTATATTCTACGCAGGAACCCATTCATGAAAGTCTGTATCTTTCTTGTTGTCATAAAAAGTGTGTTCTCCATGTTTTAGAGCCATACAAAAGAATTGCCTTGACACTTGATTTGAAGATTGTTATTTGTATGTTGGACATTTGAAGATTGTTATTTGTATGTTGGACATTTGAAGATTGTTATTTGTATGTTGGACATTTGAAGATTGTTATTTGTATGTTGGACATTTGAAGATTGTTATTTGTATGTTGGACATTTGAAGATTGTTATTTGTATGTTGGACATTTGAAGATTGTTATTTGAAAGTTGGACATTTGAAGATTGTTATTTGTATGTTGGACATTTGAAGATTGTTATTTGTATGTTGGACATTTGAAGATTGTTATTTGTATGTTGGACATGTGAAGATTGTTATTTTATGTTGGACATTTGAAGATTGTTATTTGTATGTTGGACATTTGAAGATTGTTATTTGTATGTTGGACATTTGAAGATTGTTATTTGTATGTTGGACATTTGAAGATTGTTATTTGTATGTTGGACATTTGAAGATTGTTATTTGTATGTTGGACATTTGAAGATTGTTATTTGTATGTTGGACATTTGAAGATTGTTATTTGTATGTTGGACATTTGAAGATTGTTATTTGTATGTTGGACATTTGAAGATTGTTATTTGTATGTTGGACATTTGAAGATTGTTATTTGTATGTTGGACATTTGAAGATTGTTATTTGTATGTTGGACATTTGAAGATTGTTATTGTTACATTTGAAGATTGTTATTTGTATGTTGGACATTTGAAGATTGTTATTTGTATGTTGGACATTTGAAGATTGTTATTTGTATGTTGGACATTTGAAGATTGTTATTTGTATGTTGGACATTTGAAGATTGTTATTTGTATGTTGGACATTTGAAATTTGTTTTTTTTATGTTGGACATTTAAAGTTTTTTATTTTGTTGTGGGCATTTGAAGATTGTTATTTGTATGTTGGACATTTGAAGATTGTTATTTGTATGTTGGACATTTGAAGATTGTTATTTGTATGTTGGACATTTGAAGATTGTTATTTGTATGTTGGACATTTGAAGATTGTTATTTGTATGTTGGACATTTGAAGATTGTTATTTGTATGTTGGACATTTGAGATTGTTATTTGTATGTTGGACATTTGAAGATTGTTATTTGTATGTTGGACATTTGAAGATTGTTATTTGTATGTTGGACATTTGAAGATTGTTATTTGTATGTTGGACATTTGAAGATTGTTATTTGTATGTTGGACATTTGAAGATTGTTATTTGTATGTTGGACATTTGAAGATTGTTATTTGTATGTTGGACATTTGAAGATTGTTTTTTGTATGTTGACATTTGAAGACATGTTATTTGTATGTTGGACATTTGAAGATTGTTATTTGTATGTTGGACATTTGAAGATTGTTATTTGTATGTTGGACATTTGAAGATTGTTATTTGTATGTTGGACATTTGAAGATTGTTATTTGTATGTTGGACATTTGAAGATTGTTATTTGTATGTTGGACATTTGAAGATTGTTATTTGTATGTTGGACATTTGAAGATTGTTATTTGTATGTTGGACATTTGAAGATTGTTATTTGTATGTTGGACATTTGAAGATTGTTATTTGTATGTTGGACATTTGAAGATTGTTATTTGTATGTTGGACATTTGAAGATTGTTATTTGTATGTTGGACATTTGAAGATTGTTATTTGTATGTTGGACATTTGAAGATTGTTATTTGTATGTTGGACATTTGAAGATTGTTATTTGTATGTTGGACATTTGAAGATTGTTATTTGTATGTTGGACATTTGAAGATTGTTATTTGTATGTTGGACATTTGAAGATTGTTATTTGTATGTTGGACATTTGAAGATTGTTATTTTATGTTGGACATTTGAAGATTGTTATTTGTATGTTGGACATTTGAAGATTGTTATTTGTATGTTGGACATTTGAAGATTGTTATTTGTATGTTGGACATTTGTTATTCCCATATCTTCAAATGTAATGAAAATTCCCCTTTGCTTTTGTGTTCGTACTTTACTTTGATGTCCTGGTCGGTTCCTCCAAACGTTTTCTGTATTGTTGAAAAGTTTTATAATGTTGCATCGCGTAAGGATGTTGTTTGTGTGTCTGTCTATCTACACACCCCTATCATTCTACTTGTTTGTGTAACTATCAGATCAGTGCATGTCTGTCTGCCTGTCTGTCTGTCTGTCTGTCTCTTTGTCTGTCTATATTTCTGTCTTTTGTTCTGTTTTTCTGCCTGTTTGTCTGCCATTGGATATTTTAAACATATGCTGTTATATTACCTTTATAATGTTGCATGTCTT
Source organism: Oreohelix idahoensis (assembly GCA_024509875.1). NCBI lineage: Eukaryota > Metazoa > Mollusca > Gastropoda > Stylommatophora > Oreohelicidae > Oreohelix > Oreohelix idahoensis. The sequence continues at coordinate 276,273 of JAMPIV010021671.1, read as the reverse complement.
TAAATTAAAGCTTAAAGTAACAAGTGGGAATGAAAGGGTATAGTATTCAAGATAAGTGAGAGTGGAAGGGTGTTACGGTATATGTTATTAACGCCGTCTGCTAAAGGTTAGCAGACGTGCAATTGTAAAGGTTAAGACATTTAATATATTACGATAGATGTTTCAATTATTGAACGCTCCATACACGATCGATTATGACGTGTCTAGCGTTGTTTGGGTCACAGTCGGTAACTAGGAGACGCTACCCTTTGTTACTTGACCGCCAAGCTGAATAGCTGCGTTTTCTAACCTTCCAATTCAATGGCATGATATAGCCATTTATATGTGCATTTATGATGGACCAGGGTCAGTCCTAGAACTCTATATGAGAGGAAACTTATGGAGGTTAGTGTTTAACTAGAATCCTCAGAAGGAGGAGAATAATCGTCCAATCCGTATGAAATATTCAGACTCGCAGTCTCACTGTCGGCAGGTAGCCATGTCTATCTGCGCGTGCATATAGCTGTGATGTTCTGACGACAATACTGCATTGTATCCTTAAACGGACATTGACACGTAAACCAGCAGTCTACGTTATTGATTAATTTATGCATGACTTATACGGACTTATGTTCTGCTCATATTTGAAATGATCATCCTGTGTGTACATGTGATTAAATATTACGGACTCAACCTGAAGGCATTAATTACTTCATTAATGTTGCTGAGTTCAAGTATTACATGTTACTTCTTCATACCATGCTACTGAGTTGTATGAACGCTTCACCCTAATTCGCGTAATGATAAAACAAGCACGATGAACAAGAAATCACTAAAATAACTATACTCAGCACATGATCTTCAACCGGCAAATAACTCAGCAACAAAGTGGCGGCCGATTGTTGGGAACGACAGAAAAAAGAAACAAACTTCTGTTCCTTACGCACATGTTAACCACAATATTTACGATCAAGTTTCGATCACATGATCCAGTCGAAGATGACGTTGTACTCATTATAATGCCTAACAACGTGACGTCACCGAAGGTCGTGTAGGTGAACTGTCGGAGAAACCAAAGCCGTTTTCTAAGTCTAACCGGGGGAAACATGAGCCATTTGAAGCAAACACACGATATGGACTACAGGAGCAGACAGTCAGGGGCTTTAGCCTAGCTGTTGACGACCTCTAGCACTGATCTAAGCAACGGAAAAGATAAGTCTAGTTGTTTAACTGTCGTCATTGCAAACAGTAATACTGAGTCCATGCCTTTTGCCTGCATAGGCATGTTTTTTCTGAATGTGTTTCATGTATTTTTTGGTTGTTTTAATGTGTTGTTAATTAGCGGGCCGGTTGGAGGGAACTGAAATCTCTGGGGAATGTCGCGAACAGCTGACCACCTAGATTTCAGTCGGTCTTAGGGCAGTTAAACGATTGCACTTTTGGAAGCCCCATTGAGGTTTGCCGGTGGACTGCCTGTCCAGATCTGCTATCGTTCGACGGTTTGTGTTAGCTGTGCCGTTCCGTAGATAACTGGCGTATTTTATTTGTACTAAGTTCACATTTTTATTCAGTTTTGTATCATGTTCGTTAACTATTTCGTCCAGTCTACTCTTACTATCAATTTATTTTATAATTGTTAAATGTTTGTCCGTTATGAGTCCTGTGATGTCATCATTTTTTGCATTCATTTTTTTTTTGTACTTTGTATATTAAGTTGACCTCGGGTCAGTCCTTGACCCTTCATTTGGCTTGTGACACTTCCGCTTGTTTTATTTAGTTCATAAATTCATTTTTAATTGTGAAAATGTCTTGTTTGCGTCTTGACATTGTTTGTACCCTTTAGTTGCATCATTGTTTTGTTTGTCCTCATGATATATATTAAATACTACATTAATAATATGATATTATATTCAATAATACACTTGTAATTTAATTTAATTAATTTTTTCTGATATTTAAGGTTAATATGGGACATTGCATAATTATGCAGTGATAGTCCAAGAAATTAGCACTACAATTTATAAGAGATGCCTAGGGCATAATAATATAATATATATATTGACCAAATAAAATAATCTTATAGTCTACCTTTGAGGTAACAGACCCATTGTATATTATTTAATATACTTTTCTGGTACTAAGAGAGTGACTTAGTACATTGAACAATATAATTACTAGGAATCATGCCCAACATTATTGGATATTAAGATTAATTGTGTGATGTAATTACATTATAGTTAACAGATATCATAACTATTTATGATATAGTTAGTACTTAGATACAATATTGTTACAAAATATTGTCTATTAGTTGAACTTAGACATAAGAGTTCAGTACTATTGTGATTATTTATATTGAATATTCCTAAGTTGAGTAAGTATAATAATTACTCTGAAGCTACTATTGACTATTTTAATCAGTAATTATCAATAATTACTTACCAGATAAAAGTCAAAATGCTTACTATAGACCATTTCGTTAAAATTGGTAAAGAATATGGTTATAAATCTCAAGAACTTCGTCAGTTTGCTGAGGCAGAACTGGAAAAACATAAAGCAGAAATGGAGGAACGTGAAAGAAAAGAAGCAGAGAAAAAGGCTGCATTAAAGAAAGAGGAAGAGGAACAAAAGGCTGCATTAAAGAAAGAGGAAGAGGAACAAAAGGTTGCATTAAAGAAAGAGGAGGAGGAACGTGAAAGAAAGGAAGCAGAACGTGAGATGAAGCAAATTGCCAAGGAAAATAGATTAAGAGAGATTGCTCAACGTGAAAGAGAAGAGCAAAGAGCAATTGCCAGACAGGAAGAAGAGAATAAATTGAAACGAGAGGAAATTATTTTACAACAAGAAATGGAATTGGCGCGTATTAAATTGGAGACAGCAAGATTACAAGCACAAAGTGCTGATGCAAACCAGAATAATAACGCACAAAATGGATCGTCATCCAGCCAAACTAAACATTTCTACAACTTTAAATTACCCACTTTCAACTTAAACGTGGACGACCTTTCATCATTCCTGTCACGTTTTGAACAGACTTGCAAAACAAATCATTTGCCCGAAGAGTCATGGGTACTCAAGTTAAATGAATTCTTGGTTGGAGAACCATTGACGGCTTCTCAAAATGCTGACCCATCAATAGCAAATAACTACGGTGCTATTAAGTCCTTGCTTTTACGAAGGTTTCACCTGGACGAGGAACACTGTAGGTTGAAATTTAAGGGAATTTTACCTGAATCTCCAAAAGATTTTGCAGGATTCATTGCGAACATACGCAATACATTTAATAGATGGGTTGAACTGGCAGAAGTCAACAAATCGTACGACAAATTAGTTGATTTACTACTACGGGATAAGGTATTATCTTCGGTTAGCCAACCATTCTTTGCATATTTGCAGGAGCGTAAACCAGGTACTATTGACGAGTTGGAAAAAATTTCTTTAAACTACTGTTCGGCACATCCGAATGCGAACATTTCTAACTCTTCATTAAGAGAACCTCTACCTGTGGCGTCTAATATGGCCTACAATCATAATAACAAACAAAGACATCACAGTGTAGACAGAAGAAGGTTCCAAAGAAATCACAATGTTAACTTTCAGAAGGGACATAATAATGATTTCAACAATAAAAATGAGTTCAACAGAGGTAGATCACGAGATAGAAATTATTCACCTCAAACAAACTACCACAATAGTCAACATAACACTAATTATAATCGATCACATACCCCCAATAATAACAATAACTGGAATGGTAATAATCATGGCTCGAGACATCGAGATAATAGTTACTATAGAGGACGACGAGATAATTCTAACAATTATACTCGTAATCGATCTCATTCTCGGGGATCATCTCAGTACAACCATAATACAGGGGCGGCAGTTACAAATAATACTACCCCTATAGCTCAGGTCCCACTTGACGATAATACAACACAGTCTTCTGCTGCATGTTTTGCTATTAATTATAATGTGGCAAATAGTTGCCAACAATGCAATCTTATTTTTCAGAAGGCGAAAGAAACAGTGCTTAACTGTGGACATATTACACCAGAGGTAGGTCTTGCAGTCAACGATGGAACAGGCTCACTAATTTTTAACAGGGGAATCGTTAATGGATCCGTCGTCTCAGTGCTGAGAGATTCAGGATCCACAACGATTGGTGTACGTCAGTCGCTGGTACATCCTAGCTGTGCGACAGGAGAATATGTACGCTGCATGACATTTGGTGGAACTATTGAGTTCTACCCCACAGCTATTGTTCATATTAGAACACCCTTTTTCACAGGGAATGTAAAAGTATGTATGCTAAAAAAGCCTATTGCTGATCTGATGGTTGGTCGTATACACGGCAGTAAAGATTGTACTCCAGATGAGATCATAGAATGGGAGAAACATAACCTATGCACTGGAAACGCCGTGACGACTAGAGCGCAGACTCAACTCATGGAGAAAGTTAGTGATAATAAGATGGATGCAGACAACCAAGAGGAGTTTGTAGTCAATTCACCTATTGACAGGGAAACATTTGCAACTAAACAAAAAGAGGATAAATCTTTAAAAAAAATTTTTAAGCTGGTTGATAAAGTTGACAATCTATCCTCAGGTAATAATAACAAACATTGGTTTGTTATTAAAAATGACATATTGATTAGATGTTTTAATGACAAATCACAAATGAAACAACAAGTTATGGTCCCGTATACTTTTAGACGGTACATTCTTCAACATGCGCATGACTCACAGTGTGCTGGACATATGGGATATACTCGAACACGATCTCGAGTACTGTCTTCATTCTTTTGGCCAGGAGTGTCAAGAGATATTTCGCAGTATGTACGTTCCTGTACTACATGCCAAGAAGTGAAAGCACGTGGAGCTTTTCACACGGCGCCTATTCAGGCTTGCGATATCTCAGTAAGACCGTTTGACAAGATGGCCATAGATATTATTGGTCCATTGCTACCATCGGCCAGAGGACATAGATTCGTCCTTACGTGCATTGATTTGTGCACACGATGGCCAGAAGCTATCCCATTAAAGACCACCACTACCACAGATGTAGCTGATGCACTACATCTCATCTTTTCTAGAATAGGGTTTCCTAGAAAACTTTTATCAGACCATGGGTCACAGTTCATATCTGACACCATGAAGGAAGTCATGAAAACCTGGAACATTGATAGGAATTTAAGTAGTATTTATCATCCTATGAGTAATGGTGCAGTTGAAAGACTTAACCGTACACTTAAACAACTACTACATAAGGTTACTGTTAAGCACCCTCATGACTGGGACAGAGCACTCCCAGCTGTTCTATTTGCTTATCGGGAGGTACCGCATGAACAAACTGGCTTCTCTCCCTTTGAATTAGTTTTTGGTGCTCCCCAAGAGGTCCTATGGGACTAATAAAAGACTTATTAATTGACGCGGAGATGACTCAGGACACTCAGTCATCTTACGAGTATGTGATTAATCTTCGGAAGAACATTATTGAGTCTTGCCAGTTGGCAACAACTTCTTCTGAGGCTGCAAAAGCTAAGGCTCGATCTCTACAAAATAGGTCTCGACGATTACGCCAATTATTCCCAGGCGATGAGGCTTATGTGTTACTTCCTCACAATAACAATAAATTATTGATATCTTGGAATGGTCCTTACAAAGTCATTGATAAAATTTCCGACGTTGATTACGTCTTAGATATCAAGGGACACAAAAAGATATTTCATATTAACATGCTCAAGCAATTTCATACACGTCCTGAACACTTACAGTCAATTTTTCATGAACTAGATGACACCACAGTATCTACTTGTTATTATTCTAACTTATCCGTCATCCAGGAAGAAGAATCTTCTTTTCCTGAGGTACAGTTACCGTTACCGGTACCAGTAGTTCAACCTACTGAATCTTGGCGGGATGTAACCATTTCTTCAACGGTTACACCGCAACAGCATCTACAGATTGCTAATCTATTACAATCTTATCCAGATGTGTTGACCGACGTCCCGGGTCGCACATCGGCTATCAGTCATGACATTACTCTCAATGACGATACACCTATTCGTGTACATCCCTATTCGGTTCCTTTACATTTCCTTGCTAAAACTACTAAGGAACTTGAACAGATGTTGTCTCTGGGAATCATTGAGACTAGTAATTCGCCATTCTCTTCTCCATTAGTGATTGTCCGGAAGAAGGACAATAACATCAGACTATGTGTTGATTATAGAAAATTAAATGCTAAGACTATAGTTGACAGCGAACCACATCCACTTATCGACGACTTACTGCCACGTCTATCCAACGCAACTATATTTAGTAAGATAGACTTAACTAAAGGTTATTGGCAGATACCACTGACCGAAAAGGCTAAGTACTACACCGCATTTTCCACTCCACAAGGTCTATACCAGTGGAATGTGATGCCTTTTGGGCTTGTTAATGCGCCAGCTACCTTCATTCGCCTGATGCGACAAATTTTATCAGGTAGACCAGACGTTATTACATATATTGACGACATATGCTTGTTTAGTTCGTCGTTTGAGGAACATGTTTCGGGACTTAGATATGTTTTCGACACTCTAAGGAATTATCATCTAACTGCTAAACCTACAAAGGTGCAGATCGCGTGTAATGAGATAACCTTTTTGGGACATATCATTGGAGCGGGATATATCCGAACGTTACCTAGTACGGTCTCCAAAATTCTAAACATAGCAGTTCCTCAGACGAAGAAACAGGTCAGGAGTTTGTTAGGACTTGTTCAATATTACAGTAGATTCATACCAAACTTGTCATCCATCACGGCTGTATTGTCTTCATTGTTAAAAAAAGACATGCCGGTGAAGGTGACATGGACTGGTATATGCAATGAAACTTTCAACAAAATTATAAATTTGTTTTCGCATGAACCAATTTTAAGACTTCCCGATGCTTCCAAAAGATTTTTCTTACGAACAGATGCTAGTAACTACGGCATCGGTGCATGCCTGCTCCAGAACCATGATGGCGTTCTACATCCTACCTTATATATTTCAAGAAAGCTAAAGCCGGCAGAAACAAAGTATTCCACAGTGGACAAGGAACTTTTATCACTTATATGGGCAATCACGAAACTAGAGAAGTTCTTGCTTGGTGCTCCATTCACCATACAGACTGACCAGCGTGCTGTAGCATCTTTGCGTAGATCAAACCACAAAAGTCCAAAACTCGCCAGATACGCGATCATCCTGCAGCCATTTGAATTCTCCATTGAACATATTCCTGGCACTGAAAACATTGTGGCGGATGCTTTGTCACGTAATCCTATTGACGACGAATAATCAACATTGACATTCCTAAAATACGTCAATCATCACTACATTGGATAGAACGAAGTATCAACTATAAGGGAACTAACCTTGACTTCAATTTAATATTTATAAACACTATATGCATCACAGAATTGAACTAAAGACAATCAAGGTATGCATATTGACATTGAAATTTCGTCTAACGTCCATACACAATATATGAATATTCGTTGAACAATCATGGAACAATATCTGACGACAAGTCGAACTTATTATCCTATGTGCACTTAATTCTTGGATCCTAGGATAATTGACATTTCTGTCCGACGTAAATGTTTCAACACTTTGTCTAAAAGAATTCATCAGGATCAGGACTACGGATGGATCATCATATCCTATACTAATTAATTAGTTAACTTAACTTCTTAATTGAATTAATATCAATAAAATGAAATGTGAGAAAAATGAAATGAAAAAACAAAAAAAAAAAAGAACGAAATATGAAAAGAAGAAATTATGAAAAGAGAAAATAAATCTCACACAAGTATTAGATTAATATTTTTTTTTTTTTAATGTACCTATACGTTATTTAGTTAGTTAAATTAGATAGTTATTATTCACTAACACTTAACACACACAATTAAGTTAAACTTATATTCGAATTTCTTTTTATTTCTTCTCACTTATTTGTCTTTTCTTCTCTCATAACATCACGTTACATTAGAATCTTAATAATTTAACTCTTAGTTTAATTAATTAATTTAATTTTAATTAGTCAAATTAATTCCTATATGACATACTAATACGACAGACCTTACTTTAATTTAATTCTATCATTCACTATTGACATTAGACATTTTATTTAGTTGATATAATAATATGCATAATATTGATATATAATATGATTAATGTTAGATGACTATGACAAATAGTTAGTTGACATGACCGCGACACGGTTCTACTCAGAACATCGTCGGCCATATGTCACAATTGTGTTAAATTTTTTTGAAAAATTGTCAAGTCGTGTGTTGTGGTTCGCACTGTTGACCTGCCATTGAAACATCATTTTTTGATGATGCGTAGATGGCAGAGCGGATGGTGTGATTCGCTTGCGTGGCTGGGCGGGGTTGTCGCACGGAAGGTCCAGTGTTCAAATCCTGGGTAAGCCACTCATGTCTGTTGTTTTTCTGTTGTCTGGTGTTCTACTTCTTTATTTCCTGCGAGTGCCTGATAACATACCTTTATATTTGCAGAGGTGATTGCGTCATTAGTGGGCTGGGCTGCCCATGGAGGACTTCTGGTGTCGTGTGTTGTGGTTCGCACTGTTGACCTGCCATTGAAACATCATTTTTTGATGATGCGTAGATGGCACAGCGGATTGTGTGATTCGCTTGCGTGGCTGGGCGGGGTTGTCGCACGGAAGGTCCAGTGTTCAAATCCTGGGTAAGCCACTCATGTCTGTTGTTTTTCTGTTGTCTGGTGTTCTACTTCTTTATTTCCTGCGAGTGCCTGATAACATACCTTTATATTTGTTTCATATTAATTTCATATTCATTCAAACCTTCGCCTGTCTCTTTTCTTATTTAGCAACGCATTTTTTAATTGCTGTTAAGCTAGGTCCTAGATGAGACCGAATAGTGTGAAATTCGTTCTCGACAGACATATGATGGCAGTCAATCGTCTAACATTTTCATCTGACACGGCGCTCTTGGTTAAGTTTCTCGGTGTTAGGTGTGAGAGGCGCCATCAGGCATCGCTCGGGTATGACCATAGGTAGCGGCAGGTGTGAAACGCGTCTGGCAGTTTCATTGCCGTCGTCTGAGTTTTATGTAGGTGTTAAGACGGGAACTATTTCAGGTTTTTGAGAATTAGGAAATCATTTCTTTTCATAAGATATAAACCCCAGTAGTTTAGATTTAATTCATTCAGTAATCCGCAGTCAAGACTAGAACTACCTAGCGTTCGATTCCTAAGATCTCTGTTGATAGAAGCATCATTTAGTTGAATTATCTATTGAGAGAAGTCACCAACCGGTCATTTTCCTAAATAAGGGAAACCACGTGATTCTTACACTGTGAGCCCGCTTAAGTCCAATTCTTACCTGAACTGAGTAAATTGACACTAACTCAAATCTGAAAAAGAAAACTATCGCATGAAGAGGACGCTCCCCGGACCCATTGGATGAAACCAAAATATGCAGAGCTGGGATCCGCTTCATCAAAACAAAAAATCTACGACAGAATTTGTGCGTGTACTAACGTGCGCCAGACGGCGAACACCAGCAAGATTTTAGATAAGAAAAGTGAAACAGGGGCCCCTGCTGAAAGAACAGAGTGAAAGCAGACTGAGTGATTCTTTTATGATATGATGTGTGCACCCACATTTTTTTGTAATTTCATTTATGCAAATTGTTGCTAAATGCGAGTTTTCCTCTCTTAGAATAGATTAGGGTATACATTCTGTTCTCAACTTTAGAGGGAGATCTGAGACTATAGTGTATATATCCGTGACTCTTTGGGGCTATCACTTTTCTTCTAACAGGATCGTGGGCTAAACATCGAGGGAAAAGATTACGCCTATGGGTCTTTTATACTTGTATTAATTCATTACCTTATATGTATTTTCTATGCTTGATATTAACATTTATGTGTTGTGGTAAATTTTCCTTATGTTAATAAATTTACATAAACTTTATTCAAGCGTGTCGGTCAGCTCGTTCCAAAATATCTATTATTCCATTGTTATAGTTTTCACGTCTGTGCGTCTAACTGTCGTCACTTATGTGTGTGTATACGTGAGTGGTATATATTGTGGTGAAGTGGGATGTTATAAATATCTATAGGGGACTTAGTGTACTGACTGAGATCAGCTGTGAAGGTATCTATATCTATTAAGAGTAGTGTATTATAGATAACCTTACTTGCTACCACATATTTATATATCTCAGTCAGACTTATTCTGGAATAGTGTGATGCTACGTTATGTGTCTAGGGTATGTGTATGATGAAGTGTAAGTCACAACAACAGACAGATAAACAATTTAATGTAATCCACTACTCTTGACAACACTGTGACACTCACATACATATAACACTCTATGAGAATATCTTAAAGGAGGCACTGATAACTTTCAAATAACAATATGTATTCATTACTGGCATGAATGAATATGTGTCCTGATTCAACTACAAGGGAATCAGGAATCACAATCAATTTAAATTACAAGTTATGTACAGAATGTATTTAATATGAATATTGTAGTGACATATATTATTACAAATGTTCTATGTGTGTCAGTTGTGTAGTAGTAAAATGAGGTAATACTGGTTTTGTTTTGTTCAAGCTCTGTTGGTATTTGTCATCATGACTTCAATAGTTTGTCTTTAGGGACCAGTATTGGAGATGTTCACAGTTCCTGATTTTAAGACAAGTAAATTCCCCCTCTTAATGTTAATTTTAAAAAGTCAGTTCAAGATGAGGGGACATAATGTTGAGCTCAGCTGGCCAATTCGCTTATCTGGCGTGATGGCGGCAGGAAAGGACTCCTCTGCTCGAATTCTCCTCTGGGCTCAGGAGACACCTCACTGATAGCTAAAAGACCAAGGAGTATGCTGTCCGACTCTGGATTCAGCCAAGCTCTGACCAGGTGCTGCTCAGTACATCAAGACCACTGTCCCTGAAATCAAGAAGGATGTACCTTCTACTTCATAACTAATTTATATTCTCTTTTACACTGATCACAATACAGCACAAACATTGAGTTCAGAGCATTAGGCCAACTGTCAGCTTCATTTGACATACTTTATTCCAGTATTACCCTTCTTAATGGTTACTACGCCTCTGCACTTCCAGCATTATTTCTTTCTAGTCAATCATCCAGGTGTCAGTGTACTGTTTGGCCATTCCATGCCGTTTTACTTCTCTCCGACACCCTCTGTTCAGGCTGGAGCATTTTAGGCTTTACCTCACGTTTGCCACTGAACTACACATATATATACAGGCATAAATCAACAATTCACATTCAATTTTCATTAAAAGATATTAAATGGTTCAAGCTTACCACAATTCATACGAATAACACAGATACGTTGATTAGCAATGAATTCTGGCACAAACTGGCACAAATCTCCATCTGCTTATGTTCCAGGCTTTTATTGAGCCAAATATATGCTGGCTTCAACGCACTGATGCTTTATCAAGCTATTTTAAACAAGTGGTTTCGAACTAACGCTCCCAAGTGTGTATATCAGCGAGTCTGACCAATGAGCCCCGTTTCGACAAGTGTTTGAAAAAATGTTACCTTTCCCCGTTTCCCCTAACAACCAAGATAGTATTTATAGCCCGACCAATCGTGGTTAGGCTTTCATTTGTTGCGCTCCAATCAATTTGGAGTTTACATGGTAGGCTATTTCTGTAACGTAAATTTTTTTTCAAACACGTTAAAAAAAAATCTTATGAGCAGAAATGATTTTATGCTGTCAGGCACCCCCACTATTTTATTTTGGGTATAATTTATTAATTCCTGGACTATTTGCGTAACGTTTTACATATTATTTGTCAGCAAGCCCTAAGGAACCCAAAAATACTAATTTAAAGGAGCTACGTGGCTGCGTTCAAAATATGCAATTTCTTCTACCTCCTGTTTGGAAGATGTGCTGTCTGGGTACTGTTATGTGTTCAAACGTAAACCCATCTATTGTTATCTTTTCTAATAAGAGTCTGTTATGATTTATAAACCTAACTCTGGGAAAGGGTAGTGTATTTTATCACTGTCCGTCTGAAAAAAGTTAGTGCTTGTAGACTTACACGCGTGATGGCAGCATTTGCGTATCGCGCGAAGCGTGTTTAGTGTTCGGCTTTTTGCCTCTCCCTTCTCTTTTTATCCTTTAGTCCATCTGTTCGTTCGTTTTGGTAACGCAGTATAATTAATGTTAGGATTAATTTAGGTCATTACGCAGTACGTCTCAATGTTTTTCTTAGAAATGCAGCACACGTTTCATTGAAGAAGGCGGGTAATAATACAGTAAGCTTTTATATCAACGTGAAAGCGTTACAATTGGCAGACGAAGCAGAAAACAAGGGGGATTTCGAGTACATTCCTTGTGACAGCAATGTCATTTTACCATTGCTCTTCTCTTTATTAATTTTATTTGTTAGGCTTCATATTTACCTAATAATTTATATATGTGGATTAGAATATTTCATGACACCTCCCCTCTTAAAACAGACATTATATGTCAGTCCTTTATTCTATATACACATAGAGAAATTTATTATTATTTCTGGGGTTTACGGTGATTCTCATCACACGGATGGCGGCTTAAAAAAATCCGCTCCCAGATTGGTTTTTCCAGATATATATTCAATGCTAAAATTATATGGAGCCAGAAGCAAAAGACCATCGGAGTAACCTAGAGTTCTCATGCTTAGCCTGTGCTAAAAACGATAAAGGTTTGTGGTCAGTTTGCAACTTAAATGCCTTCCCATATAGATAAATATTGAATTTCTTTATTGCCCATATTACTGCAAGACATTCTTTTTCGCTAGTTGAGTAGTTGATTTCAGCTTTATTCAACTTTCTGCTAGCATATGCCACTGGGCTTAATTCCCCATCCAATGCATCTGATTTCTGTAGTAAAGTTGCACCTAACCCAATATTACTTGCATCCGTCCTTACTATGAATTCTTGACTTAAGTCAGGTAATTTCAAAATGGGTTTACTTGTGAGCTTTTCCTTCAATTCTTGGTAAGTCATTTCACATTGTGGTGTCCATGTAATGCGATCTGGAAGTCCTTTACGTGTCAATTCCGTTAAAGGTGCACATATGGAATTAAAGTTTTTGATATACTTCTGGTAGAAACCACATAATGAGACAAAGGATCTCACGTCCTTCTTGGTTTGTGGTCTCGGGGCTTTCTGTAGTTTCTCTAAATTCTTTGGGTCAGGGGTCATGTTTCCCTGATAAACTGTGTGTCCCAAAAATTCCAATTCTTTACATCCAACGCAACATTTGGTTGGTCGGGCTGTTAAATTTGCCTCCCTAAGTCGATCAAACAGCATGTTCAGAGAGTCAATGTGTTCCTCAGATGTTTCTGTTGCTATAAGGATATCATCCATAAAATTTGTTATACAGGGATTATTCAGAGGATCCAATAATTTTCTCATCATTCTAGAGAAGACACTAGGTGCATTCTTCAATCCAAATGGCAATCTATTAAACTCATAGTGTCCTTCTGAGGTACTAAAAGCTAGGTATGGTCTAACCTCAGGTTTTACTGGAATCTGATAGTATCCTTTACTCAGATCCACTTTTGAGAAATATTTAGCTTTATTTAGTCTGGCAAACAGCTGATTTGTATCCGGCAATGGATCCACCTGTCCTTCTGTAATAGCATTCAGTCTCCTGTAATCTATACAGAGTCTATGTTCTTCAGAGGGCTTCCTTAAGAGTACCACCCCGGAACTATACGAAGACTCACTGTGCGAAATAATTCCTTCCTTCAATAGATAGTCTATCTCTTCCTTCAAAGCTTTTTCCTTAGCAAACGGAATCGAATATGGTTTCATACAGACAGGTGTGGAGTCTATGAGTTTCATATCATATTCCAATAGGTTTGTATGCCCTGGTCGGTCTGTTAACACCTCTGCATGATTATTTAGAACCTGTTGCACTCTCTCTTTCTGAGTTTTCGTTAAATGTGTACTGATTTTCACCTGTGCTGCTGTCTCACAGGGGTGTAATGGATATTCAAAATGATGAAAGTGGTTCCTTTTTCATCTCCATGGCGATGGACAAGGTCAACAAGTGTGTCTCTTCCTGATGTTCTCTTTCCAAATATTTCTTCAGGAGATTCACATGATAGATTTTTTTTTTTTCTTCTTATCTATCTTATAATTTGTTCTAGACACCTTCTCTAGAACTGTATATGGACCCTGCCATCCAATTTGTAACTTATTCTGACTCCCGGGCAAAAGAAGCAGTACCTTCTCTCCCACAGCCAAATTTCTGTCTTTCGCCTTCCTGTTATAATAGGCAGCATGTTTCTTCCTGGCTTGTTTCAAATTTTCATTGGCAAGTTTCCAGCCAGTTTTCAACCGAGTGGTCAGCTCATTCACATATTGGTATGAAGATGTAATGTTTTCCTCTGCCTTTTCATCAGTCCACGTTCTTAACAAAGCTACATATGGACCTTTAATTGTGTGGACCTATTTGTCCATGCACCGGTATGGTCTCTTCCACTCGAAGCTTTATAGTGATGATTTTTCCTCCCAGAGTTATCATTCACAAAACGACCGCTACCAATTTTTCTTTTGGGGCTGTCTCCCCTCTTAAAATTCTTGATGAGAGATTTCCTCTCTACATCCTCTTCCTCCAGTTTGTTTAAGTCCGATTGAGGGATTTTCGGCTTATCCTGGGGTAAGACATCTTTTTGCACTCTCCGCATAGTGGCCATTGTAAAACAGTTAAGTGAAGCTTGTCCGTGAAAAGGGGCTTCCCATTCCATTTGGTCCACTTTATCAAATCTATTTTTCCTTTTATTGCCAGGCCTAATTTTGCCCCATGGCGTGTCCAGGTCCTGATCCATGTTCCCACTTGTGGGTGTTCCCTCATGTGCTATGCTACACCTTTCTACAAAATTCTCAATGTCCCATCTTGCTTTGGGCCAATAATAATTGTGAGCCACCTTTTGAATGATGGTACCTATCTTCTCATGGTCCCCATCTGGTTTCACATGTAGGCTCCTTATTAAGTCTGTCCTATATCTTTTTGGAAGAACCAGCTGTCCGTGACCATTGGATCTAGCTCCAGTCTTCCTATACATCAACTTGTTTTTCATGTAGAAATCTCCCTTGCCTGGAGTTGTATGACAAGTTGACAATTTTCTGAAACAAGGCTTGAGTGTTTTATCCCCAGCCTGTGCCTTCCTCATCTCTTCTGGAGTGGTATCTAACATAATATCCTCCTCCTGTCTTGAGGTCGACCTGACCTGAAGGGTTGCCATATTACACAGGTTTCCTTCTGCAACGGTCAGTGTCATGATTGTCCATCTGACAATTTTTACACCACCTTTTTCCTTGGTTGAAAGATTTTCTTTCATTATATTTCCTTTCATCGAATTGTGGGAATTTATTTTTATTGTCATACCGTGGCCTATCAAATTGGTGCTTACCTTTATTTTGATCCCTAGGATCAAATTTATTAAAGTTCTGTGGTGCCCTAAAGTTATCCACCTGTTTCTTTTTATTACCTGTTACCTCTGCTTGAGCTGCTTGATACCTTTCAGCAACATTTAGCAACTCACCCAGCCTCTCTGCACCTTGTTCCATGAGAAACTTTCTCAGGTCTGGAGCCATGGACTCTCTTAGTTGCTCTATAAGGACCATTTCCTTAAGATCTTGGGTTTTCCCCAGAGAAGTCCATTTCTCCAAGTATGTCTCGATTCGTGCAGAGAACTGGTGATAGGTTTCACCTGACAGTAGTTTAGCATTCCTAAATTTTTTTCTGTAAAACTCTGCATTCTTTTCATACCTTAACAAAAGAGCCTGCTTTAGCATGTCATAATTTTCCTGATCACCTCTGCTCATTTTTGCAAAAACTTCATAAGCTGCCCCACGAAGTCCCTGAGATAACTTTAAGCTCCATCTTTCTCTCTCTAACCCATACGTGGTAGCTAATAGCTCATACCTATTTATATAGCTCTCAATATCATCGTCTTTCTCAACAAAGTGATCTAAATGAAAGTTCATAGCTGAGATTGAGGCTCCCTGAGTAACCGTAGCATCAGAGGCAAAGGGGCTGGCACCATTTTCAGGAGCATGGCCTTGAAACTCAAACTCCCTTAGTCGTAACTCATGTTCCCTTTGTAATCTCTTCTCCTCCTTTTCTGCTTCCCTTTCTGCAGCTAATTTCTTCTCTTCTGCAGCTAATCTTTTGTCTTCTCTTTCTGCTTCCAATTTCTTAGTCTCTTTGTCAGCCTCAATCTGCAATCTCTTAGTCTCAGCCTCAGCTTCAAACTGTAACTTCTTAATTTCCCTGTCAGCCTCTAACTTTCTTTCGGCTTCAAACCTTCTTTCTTCGCGTTCAATAAATTTGTCACATTCCGTAGTAACATAGGCAACCATAACTTGCCCATCTAATCCTAACTCTTTTGCAGTCTGAACCGCAGCAGATCGAAATTTGGCCAGGTCCGCCATTGTCTATTATGTAAATTTATACAATGTCTAACCAACAATTCAATCTCTAATGGACAACACAGGCACCGTGAGCTCAACCTTATTTAATTCCACCCAAGGATACCTTTTAATTCTTATATTCCCTGAAGTGAATTACCCCCAATATTTTTAATAGTTAAAGATTCAAAATCCCAAGAGCGAGACCCCAATATATGTGGTGAAGTGGGATGTTATAAATATCTATAGGGGACTTAGTGTACTGACTGAGATCAGCTGTGAAGGTATCTATATCTATTAAGAGTAGTGTATTATAGATAACCTTACTTGCTACCACATATCTATATATCTCAGTCAGACTTATTCTGGAATAGTGTGATGCTACGTTATGTGTCTAGGGTATGTGTATGATGAAGTGTAAGTCACAACAACAGACAGATAAACAATTTAATGTAATCCACTACTCTTGACAACACTGTGACACTCACATACATATAACACTCTATGAGAATATCTTAAAGGAGGCACTGATAACTTTCAAATAACAATATGTATTCATTACTGGCATGAATGAATATGTGTCCTGATTCAACTACAAGGGAATCAGGAATCACAATCAATTTAAATTACAAGTTATGTACAGAATGTATTTAATATGAATATTGTAGTGACATATATTATTACAAATGTTCTATGTGTGTCAGTTGTGTAGTAGTAAAATGAGGTAATACTGGTTTTGTTTTGTTCAAGCTCTGTTGGTATTTGTCATCATGACTTCAATAGTTTGTCTTTAGGGACCAGTATTGGAGATGTTCACAGTTCCTGATTTTAAGACAAGTAAATTCCCCTCTTAATGTTAATTTTAAAAAGTCAGTTCAAGATGAGGGGACATAATGTTGAGCTCAGCTGGCCAATTCGCTTATCTGGCGTGATGGCGGCAGGAAAGGACTCCTCTGCTCGAATTCTCCTCTGGGCTCAGGAGACACCTCACTGATAGCTAAAAGACCAAGGAGTATGCTGTCCGACTCTGGATTCAGCCAAGCTCTGACCAGGTGCTGCTCAGTACATCAAGACCACTGTCCCTGAAATCAAGAAGGATGTACCTTCTACTTCATAACTAATTTATATTCTCTTTTACACTGATCACAATACAGCACAAACATTGAGTTCAGAGCATTAGGCCAACTGTCAGCTTCATTTGACATACTTTATTCCAGTATTACCCTTCTTAATGGTTACTACGCCTCTGCACTTCCAGCATTATTTCTTTCTAGTCAATCATCCAGGTGTCAGTGTACTGTTTGGCCATTCCATGCCGTTTTACTTCTCTCCGACACCCTCTGTTCAGGCTGGAGCATTTTAGGCTTTACCTCACGTTTGCCACTGAACTACACATATATATACAGGCATAAATCAACAATTCACATTCAATTTTCATTAAAAAGATATTAAATGGTTCAAGCTTACCACAATTCATACGAATAACACAGATACGTTGATTAGCAATGAATTCTGGCACAAACTGGCACAAATCTCCATCTGCTTATGTTCCAGGCTTTTATTGAGCCAAATATATGCTGGCTTCAACGCACTGATGCTTTATCAAGCTATTTTAAACAAGTGGTTTCGAACTAACGCTCCCAAGTGTGTATATCAGCGAGTCTGACCAATGAGCCCCGTTTCGACAAGTGTTTGAAAAAATGTTACCTTTCCCCGTTTCCCCTAACAACCAAGATAGTATTTATAGCCCGACCAATCGTGGTTAGGCTTTCATTTGTTGCGCTCCAATCAATTTGGAGTTTACATGGTAGGCTATTTCTGTAACGTAAATTTTTTTCAAAAACGTTAAAAAAAAATCTTATGAGCAGAAATGATTTTATGCTGTCAGGCACCCCCAATATTTTATTTTGGGTATAATTTATTAATTCCTGGACTATTTGCGTAACGTTTTACATATTATTTGTCAGCAAGCCCTAAGGAACCCAAAAATACTAATTTAAAGGAGCTACGTGGCTGCGTTCAAAATATGCAATTTCTTCTACCTCCTGTTTGGAAGATGTGCTGTCTGGGTACTGTTATGTGTTCAAACGTAAACCCATCTATTGTTATCTTTTTCTAATAAGAGTCTGTTATGATTTATAAACCTAACTCTGGGAAAGGGTAGTGTATTTTATCACTGTCCGTCTGAAAAAGTTAGTGCTTGTAGACTTACACGCGTGATGGCAGCATTTGCGTATCGCGCGAAGCGTGTTTAGTGTTCGGCTTTTTGCCTCTCCCTTCTCTTTTTATCCTTTTGTCCATCTGTTCGTTCGTTTTGGTAACGCAGTATAATTAATGTTAGGATTAATTTAGGTCATTACGCAGTACGTCTCAATGTTTTTCTTAGAAATGCAGCACACGTTTCATTGAAGAAGGCGGGTAATAATACAGTAAGCTTTTATATCAACGTGAAAGCGTTACAATTGGCAGACGAAGCAGAAAACAAGGGGGATTTCGAGTACATTCCTTGTGACAGCAATGTCATTTTACCATTGCTCTTCTCTTTATTAATTTTATTTGTTAGGCTTCATATTTACCTAATAATTTATATATGTGGATTAGAATATTTCATGACATATATATATATATATATATATATATATATATATATATATATATATATATATATATATATATATATATATATATATATATATATATATATATTAATATATATATAGTCAATAGACTGTCTGACTCCTCTAGATCTGTTGTAGAAGATAAGCTGAAAGAGAGAAGATTCTCGATTTCAGGGACAGACTCTATTAATTTCTACAATCTCACTCGTGAAAATCTATTTCTATCACGATCTCTCACTGTTGCTATCACTTATTCTAATCTATTCAGAAGGAACCAGCCCAAGTCTTAATTCCCCTATCAAAAATCTACGACAACTGCCTTACACTAATCATCATCATACTCATCATCCTCATCACCATCATCAACATCAACATAATCATCATCATCATCATCACTCTCAGCCCCCTGTGGAACATGTCGTCATGAAATACTCTTCAAACTTTCCTATCATATATCAGCGGTTCAAGGTCTTTCAGTGTCGTCCTTATCCCTATAAAGTATGTCCCCCAAGTCCTTACTCCGTTCGTTTTTCGGTTTCCTCCTATCTCTCTTACCCAGGGGATTTCAGACAAAGAACTGCCTTGTAATGCTATCAGCCAGTTTCCTCAGTGTGTATAGTCCAAATACAGCATCTTTCCTGCATCATATGTTTCACAGATATCTGGTTCTTTTCCTTAATACTACATTGTTGATTTTATCATACCATTTCAATCTTTCCAATCTGCACAATTCTCCATTATAATAACACCAGTCATACGGACACTATCATCTTTCTTCAAATCACCAACATCATCTCGCAAGCCAATTTTGTCATTCCTTGCTATACTGTTGTAAGATCAATACTACTTAAAAATCTTGAACCATACATTGTGTCACGTCCAACAATACTACCTGTACGTCTCCTCAAGTCTCTCTGTCTCTTTCTGCAGTCGGGTCTTGCCCTTCTGAGGTGAGAATCTCTCGAATGTTGATACCATGTCCCTCACAGATCTTTCCATTTCAGCCCTCAGTTCATCCTCGAGGCGCTTCACCTGAAAGCAGTGAACATAATCGATCACTTAAAGCTGTTAACTGTTGTGTTATGTTGGATGTTATGGCGGCGTTGATGTTGCTCGCTTGTTATTATGTGATTGGATTTGACGGTAACAATCCAATCTGTTGTGACTTTGTTTTGTTTTACTGAGTTGAGCTTGGTGGTACAGTAGTGATGTTGAAGTTGTTAATTATTGTTATTCTTATGTGTTTGTCCTCATATAGCCACATCTGTATGTCTCATAAAGCTTGCGGTCTGTCTCAACCCATCACTCTACATCAACATATCATCACAAACAATAACACATCACAACCCATCACTTTACATGAACATCAGCATTATCACAAACAATAACACATCACAACCCATAACGTTATATAAACACGTCATCTGAAGCAATAACACATCACACGAATCACTTTACATCAGCACATCATCACAAACAATAACACATCACAACCCATCACTTTACATGAACACCTGCATTATCATAAACAATAACACATCAACACCAATCACTTTACATCAGTACATCATCACTAACAATAATACATCACAAGCCATCACTTTACATGAACACTTGCATTATCATAAACAATAACACACCAAAACCAATCACTTTACATTAGCACATCATCACAAACAATAACACATCACAATTCATCGTTTTACACGAACACCAGCATCATCACTAACAATAACACATCATAACGCATCAATTTCCATCAACACATCACCATTAATAATAACACAACACAATCCATCAATTTATGTCAATACATCATCACAAACAATAACACATCACAACCCATCAATTTACATCTACACGTCATCACAAACAATAACACATCAAGACCCATCACCTTACATATACATCAGTATCATCACAAACCATAATACATCACAACCCATCAGTTTACATCTACACATCATCACAAACAATAACACATCTCAACCCATCAATTTACATCATCACATCACCACAAACAATGACACATCACAACCCTTCACTTTACAACAACATATCATCACAAACAATAACACATCACAACCCATCACTTTACATCAGCGCATCATCACAAACAATAACACATTACAACCCATCAATTTACATCAGCACATCATCACAAACAATAACACCCCACAACCCATAAATTTACAACAACACCAGTGCTATCACGACCAGCCCCGTTACAGCACCATCTCAAGCGCTACTAGGACAGGCACCAGTATCACCGCAACCAGCATTGTTCAACATCGTTACCTTTATCTAACATCTTTAAATTCATGTCAGTATCACCTTATTCCTTCATTCTCTCCCCTCCACCCCTTCCCCCCCCCCGCTCTTTACGTAACATGCATCGACTCTGCAGCAGCTCGTTCACTCGCAGGAAGCCTGCACCTAAATCATTCATATGCTGTTGCTGCAGTGGTTTTATAGCAACGTCTTTTACATGATGAGTTTGCCAGCTCCATGCACATCATTTCATTCACATCACCATATTATGCACATCATTTCATTCACATCACCATATTATGCACATCATTTCATTCACATCACCATATTATGCACATCATTTCATTCACATCACCATATTATGCACATCATTTCATTCACATCACCATATTATGCACATCATTTCATTCACATCACCATATTATGCACATCATTTCATTCACATCACCATATTATGCACATCATTTCATTCACATCACCATGTTATGCACATCATTTCATTCACATCACCATATTATGCACATCATTTCATTCACATCACCATATTATGCACATCATTTCATTCACATCACCATATTATGCACATCATTTCATTCACATCACCATATTATGCACATCATTTCATTCACATCACCATGTTATGCACATCATTTCATTCACATCACCATATTATGCACATCATTTCATTCACATCACCATATTATGCACATCATTTCATTCACATCACCATATTATGCACATCACCTCATTGACACTTAAACCGGTCACATCACTACAGCAAAATCTGAAGTGTTACCCCAAATCTTACATCTACCCCCCTTTTGTAACCTTTACAATCAAGTAATGTAATCACACTGGCAACAACATTTTCTAAGTTATTTTATTCAATGATCTCCTAGCCATGAAAAAAAAAAAAAATGTCAAATACAGGGATTTACAATTTCACGTACTTATTTAATTCTGCTACATTTTCAGCCCCTCCACCTTCCCCTTATCTATTTGTTATACCTTTTTCTTCCTCTCCTCCTGAATTTGCATGTACAATTGGTCCTCCTCGGCCTTTTGAGCCTTCTCCAATTGCGTTTGCGCCTCGAAGATCCCAGACTGTTCAAAATCCTGAAATAAAAGGGAACAAAATGTATTCACGTTTAAAATGTCCACGGGTTCTCAGACATTTTTCCGCCCCGTACCCTTTTGGCATTTAGTAAACCTTCCTGTACCCCTATATGGACAACGTTGTTGTTGTTTTGATGAGGTGATGGGTGGAGAGCGGGCACTTAACAGCTGACCGTTATTGCCTATTCTCGTTCCATCTTGGTCCACCCTGTTCAACCTGAAATTTGGTTATAATTGGGGTATTTAGTGTCATTTTATTTTTAAATTTTGTATTCAATTTAGATAGCTATTGTCTTTAGCAGTTGCTGATTTTAATTTATATTAGTATTTGTCCATTTTATTTTCTCTTTTGTATTGTTTCTTGATAACTATTGTTCTTTACACTTGGTTTTACTTTGTATTAGTATTTGTTCTTTTTGAGTTGTTGTTTTTTTTTTAAATTTAATACCTTGTTGTCTTTCCTTGTCCTATGAGTAGTTAGTAAGTTGTTTTTTTGTTGTTGTGTTTTTTGTTTGTTTGTTACTAACCTTATATGTTTTCCTTTGTTTTATGTATATATCTTTTAAGTATTGATTGGGCATCTCTTGGGGCATCTATACTTAAAACCTCATCACCTGTCAAGTCTATATTGTGATTTCTATAGTAAGTTTTTAATTCAAGCCTTTGTTGTTCATCTATATGGACAACGGCAAAAGAGAAGCCAGATGACCGCATCTGTGATTTCAAGATGTGTGGAAAAGAGACAAGGCAGTTCATTTAATTATCCGAAGAACATGTCACAGTATGGAACATGTATGAAATACGTGGTTCCTATTTAAAAGTAAGCAATGTATATCACAATATCTTCAGTTATCATATACTTGACCCTGAGTGGTCACCTTAACCGTCAACATTCTTCTAATCTTCTATTTTCAGATATATCAGTTAAATACTGCTCTATTCAAACTGTCTATGCATTATCACATCACAACTCTGCTAAATCTGTAGCTTTACATTCGTATTAAGACGCACTGTCCATTTTAAAAATCTCAGGCTAAATCAAATATTCTCAGTTTGGCTTTCCACGCCATAATTTACAATTATCGCTTTCAATAGCGTTCTACACTACACCGCGTTCTATCTAGACTCTCGCGTGTAGATCTGCGTTTTAACAATAACGCTCCAACATATCTCTGGGACTGAAAAGTCCTTATTCATTTCTTATTCTATAAACAATGAAGCCTGAACACTGACGGTTGAACATATGAGTTAGGACTCTACACATGGATTAGCGGACTATGCCACACATTATATAAAACACTGCCATAGGCCAGAATGCTACACTAAAACTCTCCTTGTTACTAGGCTTAATGCGTCATCAAGCACTTTACGCGTACCGTTTGAAGTCTAACTAGTTGTGGTGCTGCATGGTGCGACCATCCAAATGACAATAAGATGATAGCAAACCCTGCAGCAATCCTCAAAACCTAGATACAAAGTCCGTCGGTTATATTAGGGAGCATGTCCAAATTAAAAAAGACCGTTTAGTCTAGAAATTAAGTGGAAACAATCAGACCACCACCAACAGTAACACCTGATTTTAATAATGAAACATCCACAACCACTTTGCCAATAACTTGCGATGAATTCACGCTGGACGAGATCAAACAAGCCGTTAAAAGATTAAAAAATTTTAAAGCTGCTGGAGTTGACGAAATTTCAGGGGAAATGATTAAAGCAGTTAATGACAACAACCTCTTGAGAATTTTAGATATTATAAATGAAGTATGGAGAGAAGAACAACCACCACAACAATGGAAAGGCAGTATTATTGTAAAGTTACCGAAGAAAGGTGATCTATCAGACTGTAATAACTGGCGTGGTATATCTCTATTATCAGTACCTGGAAAATTATTATGTTGCATGATGTTAGAAAGACTTAAATTGCATGCTGACGAAAAGATCAGAGAAGAACAAGCGGGTTTTCAGGCCGAAACGATTCATGTATTGATTCAAATATTCACACTAAGAACAATTATAGAAGAATCAGTGGAAAAGGCAATCGCCACTTATTATCACCTTCGTCGATTTTCAAAAAGCCTTTGATAGTCTACACCGCCCATCATTGTGGAAGATACTTACAATCTATGGTTTTTTTCCAACAAAATATGTGAATATAATCAAAGCGCTATATGACAATGCAAGATGTTGTGTTAGAACAAATAAAGGGAATACAGAATGGTTTACAGTAGAAACAGGGGGTGAAACAAGGCTGTATTATGTCACCACTACTTTTTGGAATAGCTATTGATTGGGTTATGAGAAACTATACCCACAATGAACAATTGGGTATAAAAATGGACAAATGGAAAATTCCTGGGGGACCTGGATTTCGCAGATGATGTAGCATTCTTAAGTTCAACACCAAGACAATCCCAAGAAGCAATAAATAATTTGTGTTCATCTCTCGGTTAAAATTGGTCTCCAAATAAATGCCTCTAAAACTAAAGCTATGAACTTTTCTAACGAGACCTTTGATATCATCCTGAACGGGGAAAAAAAACTACAGAAAGTTGAAAGTTTCAATTATTTAGGCAGTAAAATGACTCAGGATGGTGACACAACAAGAGAAATCCATACTAGAATTGCTTTGGCAGCTAGCGCCTTCAATAGATTATCTAACATTTGGAAATTACGATCATTGAATATACATACCAAGCTTCGTCTGTTTAATTCAAATGTTATCTCAGTGTTAACATACGGCTGTGAGAGTTGGAAAATAACAAAATCATTGGAACAAGCTGAATACATTCGAGAACAAATGTCTTAGAAAACTCATGAACATCAGTTGGAAAGAATTCAAGACTAATCGACAAATAAGAGAAGACTCTAGGCAGAAATATGTCTCCGACTATATAAGGAAAGACGATGGTCATATATCGGTCATGTCCTACGAATGCAAAACAACAGAATACCACTACAGGCGCTCACTTGGGTTCCTGAGGGTAAGCGGAAAAAAGGAAGACCAAAAGAAACACTCAGAAGAACAATAATAAGAGAAGGAAGAACGTTGGGCCTAAATAATGTGCAAGAGCTAAGAGGAGTGGCGTCACAACGAACAACCTGGAGAGCACTGGTTTCTGCCTTATGCGCCGTGTTTGGCGCTTAAAGAATTTATTATTATTATTATTATTAATCAGAAGAAGAAAGAATACGCCGAAAGGAATAACAGACAAAAAAACAAGCAAACAAACAAACAAACAAACAAACAAACAAACAAACAAACAAACAAACAAACAAACAAACAAACAGCTGTGAACTATCACCTCTAGGGCGCAACACCCTCATAGATAGTTATGACTGGAGATGTTACTTGTACTAGCGCCCCTTATTGCAATGTGAAAGGAAATAATGTTCTATAGTTTACCATGCACATAAGAGAATAATTAATCAGATTCTTTCATTTTTCAAAGAGGAAACTTTATTTCGTACATTACAACATTTTTTTAAAGCATCACAAAGGTGTATAATGTTTATCAAAACGCAGCCAAATACATTATCGAGATCTTTGATTTTTTTTTTTTTTTTTTTTGGTCAATCAACAGTTTTATTGAGACCTTGCGCCGGTCTCTCGTGGCAAAGGTGCCGGGTTGGACTCACGATATCGACACGCTCTAGTCTACCCAGCTGGACAATGTGTGCCTGACTTTGCTCTTCACTCTCCTAAGGCAGTATCTGCTATGGGACTACCTTCACCTTATTCTTTAACCCCCCCCCCACCCGCCCCCCACCCCCCACCCCCCCCCTTCACAAGCTTCTCGTACCCAAGCGTGAGAACCCCTGGAATAGTCGGGACTCTCAGCGAGGTCCTTCACTTTGTTGTCCATAATCTAGTCAGCTATTCACAAGGACGACCTGATCAGACCTCATAAATTCTGTCTGAGACATGCCCCAAGTTGACGGAGACAATTGTCTCCCGGTTTACGTCGGTTTATATTATTCTCCCCCCTTCCCTACCCAGCCCGAACTCATAAGATCGCTGAAGCTGTTTTTCTTGGCGTAATTTGCTGTCTGTTTGTCTGTCTGTTGGCCTCGTGTACACGCCTTAACTATAATCTCCGTATCCTATGTCCCCAGGGGTAGTCTCTTGTCTGTATGTCTGTTATGTCTGATAAATATGGCTCTTCGTTTTTTGTCTAATTGTTTTTTTTGGTTCTGATTTCGTCTTCTTCTTGTTCTTTTCATTCATTCTTATTCTGTTATCCGTCTTTTCTTTATTTTTTAAAAAAATTCTTCTTCTTCTTCCTTTTTTTTGTTTGTTATGTCCATCTTCTCACCTTCTTATGCTTTTTTTCAATTGCCTCCCTGCCCTTCTTTCTTTCTTTCTGTCTGTCTGTCTTTCTTTCTTTCTACTTCCCCTTCTTCTATATCTTCTTGTCCTTTTTAGTTTCATGCTTCTATTTCTTCTTCTTCTCACTGTCTTCTTCCCTTCTCCTTTTTGTTCTTCTTCCAATTCCCGCTCGTCCTTGCTCATTTTCTTCCTGTTTCTTATGAGTTTCCTCCCCCATCTCCCCCCATATCTTATTAATCCTGTCTCATTCTTGTTTGTCTTTCTAATCTTAGCTCTTCTCCTAGGACTGTCTCACCTTATATGTCCCTTTAGCCGTTTTATGTTTTCCTTCTATCTTCACTCTTCCACAACAGTCTTGCACTTATCGGTGGCTCTTGTTATCCGCCAAAATTTAGGTCTTATCCTACGACTAGCATACACCCCCCCCCCCCCCACCCCCCAGTTCCCGTGCATTTCTTCTCTTTTCCTCCTCCATCTTAATTTCTTGCGTCTACTTTTTTCTTATTTCTCCTCTTTATCTATACTCTTCTCCTACAATTATCTTACCCTATAGGTCCTTGTGATTGTCTTATTTTTCTTTCCCCCTCTCTCAGTATTTTCTCCCTCATCTATACTCTTCTCCATTGACTATCTTATCCTAAAGGTCCTCGTGATTGACTTCTTCTTTCCTCCTTTTCAATATTTTCACCGTGCTTATCTATACTCTTCTCCTACGACTATCTTACCCTATAGGTCCCAGTGGTTCTGTTCTCTTTTTTCCCCCCTCCTCTATCTCAATATCTTCCTGCTCTTGTCTTACTCTTGTTATTTCTCCTTATCTATACTCTTCTCCTACGGCTATCTCACCCTAAAGGTCCATGGGGTTGTTCTTTTCTCCTCCTTTGAACGAAGGATTCACCAGTTTAATTAACACGGGGGCCATCTGGCAATTAAGCGCTATGTGAAACAGAGAGCGAAGCGCGGAGCATGGCGTAATAGATTCTTTGATCAGGGGAACACACGATATTCAGTGAGACGGACCTTGGATTGTAAAACTTTCAGGTGAAAATTGCGTAGCTGATTTTCGGCAAGTCGGAGATGATGAAAGTCAAGAGGTGGTAAAATTACCTTTAATTCAAGAAATCGAACGGCAAATTGGCTCGGGTCTGGCAGTGGTGTGACTTTCGCATTAAAGAACGATAGCACGGAACATATCAATATATACCATGTCTCTCCGATAGCCATGATCAGTTGCCAGAAATCTATCTGAATTCACTAGCTCGTTATCTTAAGATTTCTCGTACAGAGTGAAAATTAATAGATTCCGTGGAGTGTTTCATTTTTCTGATTGCGGTAATTATATACTAGATTTGAAGTGATTTAGTGTGTTTAAAGTTTTCAATATATATTTCACTCAGATTTTCTGTGCTAATTAAATAACTTATAGCTAACTTTCCAGCCGTAAAGTAAATTTAACTACTCGCTATTTTTCCAGTAAGAGATGTTTTAAACTGACTAGTACATACATTAAATAACAGTCTACTGACGGCATATATTATTTACTTCTATCCATTTTATTTGAATTGAATGAACAGAGAAAGAAACGTATGTCTTTTCTTAACACCATATACTTACATGGTTTCTTCTTTCTTTCTTTTTTTTTAAATCTCAGTAATCTGATTAGTCACGGGATAGTTTACATTAGGAACCTATTCTTTTCCCATATTGACTATTTCATAACTTATTGTTAACCTTTGATTTTTTGGGTTAACTAACCTCTGTTGGGATCGTCCTTTCTTTTCCTTTACCAGAGGGGAGAACCTGTTTGATTAATTTTCATTTTGTCTGTAAACCTTAATCTAGTGATGTGTATGCTTCTTGTTGTGATCTTTTATTGATAATAAACTTTATTAAATCTTTAGTTATCATGTCGGTCAACCCTTATCCACTATATGTTATTCATAGTTTGTTTTCACGTTCGTGCTTATTTGTCACAGAATTGTGTGCATTTGAGTGTAGTGTAACTTGTATTTTCGTACAAGGAGAGAAAGTGCGTCTAATTTAAAAGTTAGTCGTTCAGATAGGTTGGATTAGATAAATTATTCTATCCAGAGACTGTCCTTTCTCTTACACGATCACCTCGTGATAAAACTATATCTTACCCCTTACTTTCACATTGTCATCACTATCACTTCTGCTCAGACAGGGCTATAAACAATTACCTATCTGATAAATCATACACGACAGTTTGTCTGTCCCTGACGAAGGCCTTGTGGCCGCAACGTAGGTTTTTCCGTGTCCTTTCCCTTAGTAAGACGTATTACTATTTGTGTTTTTGTTTGTTTTTCCGTCTCACCTTAGAGCAGTGGTATTCAACCTATTTTGTTCACGTACCCTCAGATATAATTTATCTTTAACTATGTACCCCCAAGGTTAATTACGCATAATTGGTTCAAAACTAATTTGCTAACGTTAATTATAATCAATGAAAGAAATGAATAATGATAATACTAGTCAAAATTAATCTTAAATAAAGTAATTTACGCATATGTGGACACTGAGAAATTAATATGACATAACACAGTATATTACAAAAACTAGTGGCGGCTGTTGCGCCAAATAATCTCGCCAGCCTGCTGCATCGCTTATAAGCATTTATCTTGACTCTCGCCGTACCGCTCTCACACACACAACGCCACACACTTATTACGAGAGGCAGGGAGTTAGAAGCGGGGAGGGTGTAAATCGGGATTAAGACGCGCATCAGAGTAAACAACCGAACTATTGCTTCAACAATAAAATAAAAGAGAAATAAGATGGAAAAATAAAATAAAATGTCTTTTGTCTCAACAGGTTATCTTTTCCAAAAAATTTTCAGTACTCAAAGCAATTTACTTAAAATAATGAAAAATAAGAAAACCCTCCGACAGTGCATTGGCAGATTTTTTTTCACGTACCCCCTTACATGTCATCTCGTACCCCCAGGTTGAATACCACTGCCTTAGAAATCCCTGTGACTGTACTCTTTTTTGCATTCTGTCTCAATCCCCCAGCGCCCCCCCTTTAATCTACACTCTTTTCCTACAACTATCTTACCCTATAGGTCCCTGTGGTCCAGGGGTGGAAGACCATTCGGGCAGATTGGCAGTACCCGAGGGCCCACAACAGTAGGGGCCCACCCTCCCCGGGGCGCACCTTCATCTAGCCTCCATTTAGCCTCCATCTAGCTTAATCAACTTTATGAACGGTTAGAGGCCAAAGACCCTTTTTGCCCAGGTACTCAGAACACTGTCCGCCCCTGCTTTGTCTTCTGCATTTCTCCTCGATCTTAATATCTTTCTCTTCTTCCTGTCACACCCTTATTCCTCCTCTTCTCACTCTAATTCCTCCTTATCTATACTCTTATCTTACAACTCTCTTACCATGTAAGTCCCAGTAGTTTCCTCCTCCATCTCAATACCACCCCTCCTGCCTCATTCTGTTGTCCTCATCCTTATCTACGATATACTCTTCTTCTACGACTACTTTACTCTATAGGTTCTTGTGGTAATCCTTTTTTCTGCCCCCATTACAATAACTTCATCCTCCTGCTATATTCTTGTTCGTTTTCCTTACCCATACTCTTCTCCTACGACTTTTTTATTCTTTAGGTTCTTGTGGTCCAGGGTGCGGATGACCGGTCGAGCAATTGGGCAGTGCCCGGGGGCCTATAGCTGTAGGGGCCCACTCTCCCCTAGCCTCAATCTAGCTTAATCAACTGGATGGGTGGTTAGGACCAATGTCCCTTATTGCCTTGGGCCCAGATCACTGTCAGTCCGCCACTGCTGATGTCTTCTGTTTTTCTCCTCCATCACAATATTTTCCTCCTCCTACGTTATTCATTGTCGTCTTCCGTATCTACACTCTTCTCCTACACCTATCTTACCTTACATAACACGTGATTGTCTTCTATTATCCGCCTCCATCTCATTACCATTCTCCTCCTCTGTCATTTTTATTCCTCCTCCTTATCTAAACTTTTCTCCTATAAATAAAGGTAAGGGTAGTTCCATAGCAGATACTGCCGTAGAGGAGTAAAGTATTAGAGACTTCACTATGCTGGGTCTAGCATCGAAGTGTGAGGTGACTTATTCCCTTCCTCGCTGCCTTTTTCTGCCTTAACTCAAGAGCAAAGCTGTGTATTCATGTACAGACTAAAGTATGTTGATACCTTGAATCGAACCCGGTCTATGCCGCGAGAGACCAGCGCTCTAACTACTCTGTCAGTCGGACAGTCCTCCAAAAACTGTCATACCCAATAGGTCCTGTTGCTGTCTTCTTTTGTTTTACTCCTCATGTCTCACTTTTGTTATTCTTCTTTATCTATACTCTTCTCCTACAACTATTTTACCATATAGGTTCTATAGTTGTCTCCTCCTCCTGTCTCATTCTTATTCCTCCTCCTTATCTAAACTCTTCTATAACTATCTGACCCTATGGGTCCTATTGTTACCTTTTCCTCCCTCTTATTATCTCCTTGTTATTTCTCTTCCTTATTGTAACAAACTCCATGCATTTTTCGTCCTGGGAAAAATCCCGCACCCAGTTCAGTCGCCAGACACCTGATTACGCCCCCAAGATATTTATGGCGGTAGTAGAGGGGGGTAGTTAGGCTCAGTTAATGTAATGACTTTTTTTGGTAAACGAATGCCCGTACCCACAGTGATAAATTCTTTCTGAGACCCGCACATGTACTAATTAAAAGTAGTATCTTCTTAACTTGGAGGAAATCGTAAATCTTACACTCTTTACTAGAATAATGGTAGGTCTGATTCAGTCTCACGAAATGCAAAACTCTAACAGATGGCAACGTAATTACTAGTGAAATCCTTTGTCGACAAACTTTTTATACGGGGAGACAAAACTCTCATTCTTTCACTATTGCTTTGCCAAGTCTGGGGTCAAAATTCAAAGTATAGGCAAAAGTAACAAAGAGCATTTAACCATCTTTTGCCAGCCTAGCAAGAATTCTGTATTATTTTCCTTTTGTATATTATGTATAATTCATAAATGACTTGTGATTTATAACCTTTATGGTATAATTGATGCTTACATGTTGTATAGGTGTTATACCCCAATAACTTATGGTATATAAGTCGAGGTACTTTGCCGACATCGCATTACTTTATTGGATATCAGGAAACTCGACTAATGTTACCTGACGTAATTTGTATGAATAAATGGGGAATTTAGTGCTATCGCCTATCATTATATTACGACAGGCATAACAGGATCATTGCCATGGTTATTAGATTATTAGATTCACCTATGTTTAGGATGTACGTTTGTTGATACACTTTTTATATTACTGTGCTCACAATGGAGCAGAAGCGT
Organism: Oreohelix idahoensis; assembly: GCA_024509875.1. Taxonomy (NCBI): domain Eukaryota; kingdom Metazoa; phylum Mollusca; class Gastropoda; order Stylommatophora; family Oreohelicidae; genus Oreohelix; species Oreohelix idahoensis. The sequence goes on along the minus strand of JAMPIV010021671.1, from coordinate 244,137 downwards.
TAGTGTCAAGATAGCAACTGTGAAAATATCGACAACTCAACAGAGATTGTGTGAGAAAAAGAACAAGTTGGGAGATAGACAGACATCTTTCAGAGCACTACTGTAAATTGGTAGCCAATAAAACCAGAAGCATAATAGGGTATTGTCACTAATGGGTATTTTAATAGCTGAATTATGGTAGAAATTGATAGGACGTACAAAACCTCTTAACGGGAGTACTTACGGCGCCCCGTTGTTTCTTTTATTTCCTATCAATTTCGAACCAGGAAAGACAAGATCTCCATTTATCGTTTGGTTAAAGGGAAGAGCCGGGAAACCCTGAGCCTGATCTTGTTTCCTGAACCAGCGAGCAACCTCAATTGACTTTTGCACGTGGAGCATAGTCCCAGTGACCTGTTCAAAACCACCACCAAGATACCACCCTACACCATATGCAGATTCAACGCTGGACATCTGTGATGATATCCGAGATTTCACCGATCGAAATAGAGCATATAGTTGTTTGTAAGTATAAAATAACATAAGAATAACATAAGGAAGTTGTGTGGAGTTATTGTTGTTCGCGCCGCCAGAAATATTAGTTTTTATAACTCGGTATTACAAGGGTTAACATACCAAAAACGATAGTAAGAATTAATGCCAATGTGACGTAACAGACTTGCACGCCCTACCCAAAACGTACGATAGGGAGCTAGAAATATTTGCATATTGGGTCAAAAATTTGAACGTGTGTTACCGTCTTGTTGTGGTTTACATACATAAAACACTCTACGAGGATATCTTAAAGGAGTCACTGATAACTTTTCAAATAACAATATGTATTCAGTGCTGTCATGAATGTATATGTGTCCTGATTCAAATACAAAGGGAACCAGGAATCACAATCAATTTTAATTACAAGTTATATATACAGAATTTATCAATATGAATCTTGTAGTGACATATATTATTAATAGTATCCTATGTGTGTCAGTTGTGTAGTAGTAATATGAGGTGATACTGGTTTTGTTTTGTTCAAGCTCTGTTGGTATTTGTCATCATGACTTCAATAGTTTGTCTTTATTGGAACTAGTATTGGAGATGTTCTCAGTTCCTGATATTAAAACAATTGAATTCCCCTCTTAATTTTATTTTACACTGTCATTTTAAGATGGGGTACATAATGTTGAGCTCCATGGCCACACTCTCTTATCTTTCGTGATGACTGCAGAAAAAGGCTCCTCTGCTCGATTACTTTAATGAGTTCTGGAGCCACCCCACTGGTTGCTATATGGACCAAGGAGTATGCTGTCCACCTCTGGCTTCAGCAAAGCTCTGACCAGGTGCTGCTCAATAACTTTAAGACCACGGTCCCTGAAACAAGAAGGATGTACCTTCTACGTCATAACTAATTTATACTCTCTTTCTACACTGAGCACAATACATCACAAACATTGAGTTCAGAGCGTTAGGCCAACTGTCAGCTTCATCTGAAATACTTTATACCAGTATTTCCCTCCCTAATGGTTACTACGCCTCTGCAATTCCAGCATTATTTCTTTCTAGTCAATCATCTAGGTGTCAGTGTACTGTTTGGCCATTCCATGCAGTTTTACTTTCCTCCGACACCTTCTGTTCAGGCTGGAGCATTTTAGGCTTTACATCATGTTTGCTACTGAACTACACATATATACAGACATAAATTATCAATTTACATTCAATTTTCATTAAAAGATATTGAATATTTCAAGCTTACCACAATTCATAGAATAATAAACAGTTTCGTTGACTGGCAATGAATATAGCACAACTCCGATCTGCCGATGTCCCAGGCTTTATTTTATAAAAAATATACACTGGTGCTCAACGCACTGCTTCTTAGTAGGTTTATTACAAGATGTGGCAATGAACAGACGCTCTGAATCGAGTATATTCGCAACTCTACCCAATGAAACCATGTCTACACATCTTTTCAAAAAAGTACTCCTTTTCACGTTCCCCCTGACAACACAAGATAGTATTTATAGCCCGACCAATCGTGTTTAGTTTTATATTTGTTGCGCTCCAATCAAATAGGAGTTAACATGGTAGGCTATTTCCGTAACGTAAGGTTTTTTCAAACACGTTAAAAAAAATTTTTATGAGCAGAAATGATTTCATGCTGTCAGGCACCCCCACTATTTTATTTTGGTTATAATTTGGTAATTCCTAGACTATTTGCGTAACGTTTTACATATTCTTTGTCAGCAAGCCCTAAGGAACCCAAATATACAAATTTAAAAGAGCTAAGTGGCTGCGTTCAAAATATGCAATTTCTTCTACCTCCTGTTTCGAAGATGTGCTGTCTGGGTACTGTAATGTTTTCAAACGTAAACCCATCTAATGTCATCTTTTCTAATAAGCGTTTTCCAGGTTTTTTTAAAACCTAACTCTGGGAAGGTTAGTGTTTTTATCACTGTCCGTCTGAAAAAAAAAAGTTAGTGTATGTGGCCTTACACGCGTGATGGCAGCAATTGTGTATCGCGCGACGCGTGTTTAGTATTGCATGCTTCCTGCCTTCATTCGCCCCTCTCTCTCTCCTGCTTTATCTGTCTTTTAGTTACGCCGTGTATGGAATGAATGAAATATTAAATCTAGGTCATTGATCAGCTTGCGTATCCCAAGGTCAGCACACGTTTCATTGAATAAAGCGGGTAATAATACAGTAGGCTTTTACTATCAACGTGAAAGCGTTACAATTTGCAGACGAAGCAGAAAACAAGGGGATTTCGAGTACAGTCATTGTGACAGCACTGTTCTTTTACCATTGCTCTTTTCTTTATTAAATGTATTTGTTAGGCTTTATATTTACCTGATAATTTATATATGTGGATTAGAATATTCCACGACACTTAGAATAACTAAGAAGTAGGAATAAATACACAGAGACACAAGCGTTCCTCGCCACTTTAAACTTATAATTCCACGTGTAAAGTTATAGAAAATTCAGAAGATTTGTGCTCATATGCCTTCGCAGTTCTGATTTCATCAGGCAATCTGTGTGACCATTAATGGCCTGTGTTTAACTTACATAGTGAGATATTTCAATATTACGGTAAGAAGCAACATTCATATAATTATTATTGTAATGGAAAATGTGTTTGCATTATTGATTATGTATGAATATTTAAAGGGTAGAGTCCCAGTCGTACAAGCGCCACTTCAACATGTTATGTAAAATCATTAAATGTGGTTAGATAATCTTATAGCTTCATGTAAAAGCCCTACAGCTTTACTTGTACTTTAGGATAAAAGAAGATTAATAATGGGGAAAGAACTTAATAAAATCCTTACAGTTTTACTAAAACGTTGGGAGACAAGAAATTAAAAAGGGGAAAAAGATTACCGAATAATGTTTTGAGTTACAACCAGCAAATCACTGGACATCTTTATATATTACAGGTTATTACCTGAATGTATTTACGTAATTATAATATTGTATTATGACTAGGAAGGTGTAAAACATATGGTTGAGATACTTGATGATGAATAAAGCACTTTATCAGATGGGAAAAATAATTATGTATGTACCAATTTCTGATTAGGATCTGTTGATATGTACTCGTATAACATTGTTAAGAAGGGAGATAGGTCAGGCTAGTATTTTGAGGGAAATGAATCCTCTTCTTTCAGGGTTTCTGTAAGAACCTGAAGTGTGCCAGTCACGTGTATGTTCGAGAAAAGTACCAGGGTGAGACCATATATCTGAGTGCCTTACAGAATCAAACATCCATAAGCTGTACCTTGCTGTGAGAGTGCAGATTCATGTGCAGAACATCGCAGAATTTTCGGCTACTATCTGAGATAAGCCCTGTGTTATAGGGGCCTTGTTAGTTCACTGACTGATCCTCCACGAATATTATATTAAACAGATTCCTAAATATAATGATGACATTGTTGATCCTACCAATATGTGCTTATTCTTAGAGGAAAGTACGAGTACTACACTAAGAACAATTCCAGTCATATAAGCTTCAAGATCAAGATATAATAGACTCTATTAGTTAAACTTGTATTTGTGTAAATATATTTAATTAATCTTTGACGTTTAATTTCCTTTGAATCAAATCACTTATACTTAATACATTGTAAAAAAAGTTATCAGACCAAAATTCAATAGTGAGTTGTTTAATTACTTGTTAATTAACTTTAAAGTGTGGTTGTTGTTAGTTTATTCACATACGTTGCATATACCCTAGACATCTAGCTACACAACATCCATACATCAGTACATATAATTCGGAAAATATACATAGCAGGTTGGGGTCATTGGTGGAAGCAAGACAGGTTCCCTGACATTATATTCAGAATTATACGTCCTCAGGGGCTTGCGTAGCTGACTTCACTCCTGCTACACATAATATATAATTTATTAATATCCACCCACCACAACATCTCAGCTAAATTTATATCTGCACTGGAGCTCACCACTCTCCTACACATAATTATGATGAAAAAGTAGTGATACAAAAACTCGGTTAAATTAAAAACTGACACCAGCGTTTGTGACAGATACTTGCATACATCACGTGTTTATTCAGTCAAATTCTTTAACGTCATACATTCATTTAGTATACTCCCCATTCGTTAATAAATAACGTTTCTTTGTAATTTTCACTGCACCTTTCGTGTTCAGTGTATAGTACATTGATTGTTGTTATTGGTTGATGTATGTGTCTGATTGTTTGTTTTGTATTATTTTATGGGGGCTTACTTTATTATTATTTTGAACACGTATCAGAAGAATCAAGGTGGCCAGCAGACCTAATCCCCTCTTGAAACATATGTATTGAAATGGAAAAAAGCAATTACAAAACAACAACAAAAGAAAACGAGTACAGATGGTCAACAAATTAGAAGAGAACGGGTTAAATTGGGTGTAATAAATGAACAGCCAGCCATGGCGATCTAATTTGTTGTTATCCTCGCGACCTGTATTGGGAATGAGAAGCGAAATTCGCCACAACACGTCACGATTCAACACGAAAGCCACTAAGTTACAGATTTTCATAAATGGGTCCTTGTGAGAACACACGGAATGAAATGGCGTGACAAGCTCACTAATATGGAACTGATGACAAGAACCAGACAAGTGCCAGTGGGACAAAACGTTAGAAGAAGATGCTGGCGATGGATAGGACACACATAGGGGAGGGGGGGGGGGGAAAGACTTATTGACAGCATGACAAGGAAGTCTTTCTATTCAACGTAGGTGTCTTTCTTGTGTAGATGTAAGCTAGGGTTTCTTAACATGTGGGCCACTGCCTCTTTGGTGGCCCGTGTAATAACCTAAAATTTAAAATTATGCTTTTACAAGTGTATGTATATTTTTTCGAACAATGGGTCCAAAGCCTTCATCAGACAGTCAAAGGGGTAAATAGCCTTCATCGGACTATCAAAGGTGGTACATAGCCTTCATCGGACAATCAAAGGGGGTACATGGCCTTCATCGGACAAGCAAAGGGGGTACATAGCCTTCATCGGACAATCAAAGGGGGTACATGGCCTTCATCGGACAATCAAAAGGGACACACAGCCTTCATCGGACAATCAGAAGGGATACATAGCCATTATCGGACAATCAGAAGGCATACATATCCCTTTTTGTAAACAGCTGCGTTCTCTGCTTATATTTTTCGTTGTAGATTGTTGAATCATCATCATCATTGTCGTCGTCACCGTCATTGTCACCGTCATCGTCACAGTCACCATTACAGTCACCGTCGTCATTATCATCATCACCATTGTGATAAACGAGTGCAAAGGCCTTATTGCTCTATCTTTTCCTACATCTTTCGTATTGTATTTTCTCCGACATTTGCTCTTTCACCCCACATTTGCTATTTCATCGTTGTGATTACTCGCGACCGGTATCTAGAGAACCACATTTGTTCTTTCATCGGGGGAAATAAAGTCCTTTGATTGAGTCCCCATACCTGACATTATCGTTTGAAGCCCACATTGCATCGTGATAAATCTGGTGAAAACACACCTGGTCATCCCAATCAGACATCTGGGCATGCTGTAATTTCTGTGACACCACATTGGACGCCCAGATTGGCCAGGTGAAAACGTCTCATGCTGTAATGGTGTTATCTTTGGTCGGCCGCTGTTCAGACAAGCGTTGGGTTATCACATTGGACGCCCAGCTTGGCCAGGTGAACAATAAACAATCAGAGAGTAAGGTGACACCCATTTGACAGCACCTTTGCATTAGCCCGCCAATTATCTCCATACCTGTTTGTCAAACCACACCCACGTTTGGACTGACAGGGGACAAGAGCGATCCTGTGAATGAGTGACCAGAGGGGCTATTAAGGATTGGTTGGTATGGACGGAGCTGTACAAGAAACCCATATCGGACTGGCAGAAATATAATACCGCGTAGCTTGTTAGAGGAAGCAGTTCAGTTTTTATATTGTGAGGCAGAGATACAATCCCAAAAACGCCTAGCCTAAATACACGTTTATTCAGAGTGGATATAATTCAGTTCTGTGATGAATTGTGTTCTTAAAGGATTTTGCGAAGGGAAAAGAAGGTTAGTAGATCTTATACAGATTATTAATATATTTTCTCTTAAATTTTGTTTATTTTAACCTCACAGCTAAAATGTGCGAAAGACAGGGTTTCAAATAACTCTTTGCATAACTGATTAATAAAATCAGAAGATTTTCCTAGAAGATGATAGGATGATAGGAGGTAATTAATAGTTCATACTTCACCTTCATCATCATCACAGTCTCCCATGCGCACACACTCTCATGAACAAGATATTTAACATCATTAGAATTGAACTCAGAGAGAGATCAATAATGAGCAGTAGTATGAATGAAAGTCAACCAGTGAGGTTAAATGTGAAAAACTTACAAGACTTTTGTGTGTCTTCAGTTCATCAGAAGTCTGAGTCTACACGCAACGTGTCTGACGTCTAACCAGAAATAAGTTATCAAAAACGGACATTTGGCTAGCAGAATTCGCCATAGGACATCTTGCATTCCTCAATTAAAGAGGAATATTGTCTCACCCACAAGTCAGAAGGTGGACGCAGCATTTTTCGTCACCCATATACTGCTGGCTCACATGTTCAATACATCGTTATCACAAGTTCAATACAGAGTCATCATAAATTCAAATCACTCGAAAGATCATTATTATCTGAAGTCAAGCAAAAGAGTTCAAAAGAGGAATCGCATATTTATACCAAGTGCATCACACTCTTAAGCGCATTCTATGAAGCAGACTCTAAAGTATATTTTATGAATCACGACTACATACGCAAGATTATGAGTCTACATATCACTAACATTTCGTGAAGATATCCAGTCTGGCCAGTACCCTCGGGAGATTAGACAACAGATCCTTTTGTTCATATGACAGCTATTAACTGTTGATCAACACTACAGAGATATACTCAAACAGTGAAAGAATATACAGAAATATCTCGTCAGCGTTCTCAGTGCGACAACAGTTTTCATCAGAACGTCCTCGGATTAGAGATACCCCACTCGACATAACGTATAACAATTTGGGACAGTGTATGCATACATGTGAATCGTCATATCAATGCAAAGCATTTAGAGACACATGGACTGTGTAGAGTACTCACCATTTTGGTAACACGTATCATACCACATCATCATCATTTCGCTTTACACCAGTTCATTCTTAATTAACTACTACTTAATTAACTGCAATTTTATTATCTCATCTGTGTGTTTTGCGTGAATCGTCTTTCACCATCATCACGTTATAACCATTACTAACCCTATATGTGTGGATATTTCATTAATAAACCCAACGATCGTTTGATCATTATCTAGTTTGTTAATGTATCACTCGTGCTGTCGGTGTTACATATTCACCTATAGGAACATTTCTCTACTCAGATGAGGTTGGGGGCTTTTTCTTTTACGGGATCTAAGGGCAGAAGCTAAGGTCGTGGGGAAACAGAACTCTTTCCATAATTAATTAGAAAACACTGTCCAGTGGAAAGCATTCGCATTCCTGTCTTCTTGTCCCTATCTCGAATAGGTCTTTATTCTTTCTTAACGAGCCAATTTCTAGAGACCTTATATCTAATATCTCATAGACTATTCCTGGCAAAAACTACTGTCGTAGTTGCCCCAGTACACACCATAGGACAACCATCATCCTCATCCTCATAATCAACATTGTCATTATCATCATCGTCATCATCCATCTTCATCATAGTCGTCGTCACCATCATCATCATCATTGTCATCATCATTATCATCGTCGTCATCACCCATCATCATCATTTCCCATGTCGACCCCATATGGAGACACAGAGCCACCATCGCAGCTGGTCTCCCAGCCGGAAGCCTGCATTAAAGCATTCACGTGCTTTCTCAGCCTTGGTTTCTTCATCAATTGGTTCTACATGATGAGCTTGCCAGCGCCAATGACAGTCTCATATTACTTGTCTCTTACCACATGCGTGAGGGAGAACCCGTCCTATTCTGTCTTACTCTCATCAGAGACTCCCAGGAATGAAAGAATTTTGAAGACTGGGAACCTTAGAACATGAGAGATTAGTTATAGGTTTCAGAACGAGCAACTACAAGCGACTTCCTCTAGTCTCACATTTCTAATTGTCGTAATGAAACTTTGTAAATAAAAATGAAACAATCCCACCAGCTTTTCTGGAAAATACAGAAACTCGCTCATTGCACCGTGAAAAATAACTCGAACACTCATTAAAAGAACACACATGCCTTTCACTGTTTTTTTTTCATGATGTGTTGACCATATTTCATGATAAGTTTGACTACAAAGATGTAGTGAAGATGGGATGGAAAGCGATGAAATAGCTCCGTCATCATGGCATGCAGCAGAAAGGGCAGACCATAATTCATTACCGTTACTTTGTGTTGGTTTCTTCGCTCATTATTTAGGCCAGCGGTTTTCAACCTGTGCGCCCTGGGGCGCCATGACTGACGGTCAGGGGCGCTGCGGGTGGGCGTGGATTTTTTTCGTATTTAGCTGTAAAGAAAACACAGAGCTGTGGGAAATTTCATTTTGGTGTTTGTCAACCTGCGTGACCCCGGAGAAATTTCACTTTTGATGTTGGCCAGCTTTTGAAGTCCCGCTCCCCCGACCCGCCTCTCAACTCAGTGTTCGTTTTGAAAAATACTTTCCTGAAAACTGTGACAGGTTTCAGTGGGTTCAAAATCCCTTCAGTAGTGATGTTCCTTCGGACTTCAGTACTGCAGAAGAGAAAGCACTGATAGAACTTTCATCAGACTCTTCACTACAAGCGAAGTTTCCATCCATGGCATTGCCAACATTTTGGTTTTCAGTAAAACAGGAGTTCCCAAGCTTGAGCAAGAGAACACTGAAGATATTAATTCCTTTTGCAACCTCCTATCTCTGCGAGGCTGGGTTTTCAGCAGTGGCTGTCATAAAAACCAACTTCAGATCAAGACTTGATGTGGAGAAGGAAATGAGGGTAGCTGTATCTCAATTGGTGCCAAGATTTGACAAGCTGTGTAACAACAAGCAAGCTCAAGTTTCACACTGAGATGACTGGTACTTTATTCATCATATTTGTTTTTAGTTTTACTGTTCAAGTTTTATGTTATGGAGATTGAATCATGAGTGCAGTATATCAGTGAATGATTTTCAGACAAAAATATAAAAATATGTTAGAAAGAAACTACTTTATCTGTGCTGTTTTATTTTTTATAGTAAGGGTTTTCAACGTACACTTTGTGTATATTTTTTCTTGTACGTGTAATTTTTTCACAGATTGTCCAATAGCATTTTTTTTTAAAAATTACATAAAAAATTATATTGTTTAAAAGCCTTTCCATAGCTGTCCTGCTCAGAAATGTTAGGCTAAATGTCGAAACATCACTAGAGTTTTTACCAGTTATTCGACAGGGGAGCCGCAGAAAGAATGTAGTTGGTCAGGGGAGCCATGGACTCAAAAAGGTTGAAAACCGCTGATTTAGGCGACTAATGTGAGGCTCTGCAAGGAGTCGGCAGACTCATCGTGTGAAACAGTTGCTACAGAATCCACTTCTGCAATGTTATATGAGTGCTTTGGGTGCAGACTTTCTGCAAGGGGACCTGCTAAATTGGCTACTCCATAGAAGATGATGATGATGGCGTATCATTTTGAAATATTAATTATATTAAAATTTTAAGAATATAAACATTAAAATTGTAAAACGTGCTGAAAATTTCGATTTTAAAGTTTTAGAGATGCTGGTATGCAACACCAACAGCAACAAAAAAGAGGGGGGGGGGGTGAAGGAGAAGGTAGCCCTATAGCAGATACTGTCGTAGGGGAGTGAAGTGTTAAAGACTTGACTTGTTTATGATGTGGAGTTGACCAGTTCCCTTCCTCGCTGCCTTTACTTCCCTTAACTAAAGAGCAGAGACAGGTACCCACCAACAGCTGGGTATACTGGAGCATGTCGTCCAAACACCCACTTCATGGTTACATCAGATAGACAACAGACTAACGCGCCCACCGAATTATTTGTTTGTCAACAACCATCAGCCCTTCCTTCCACTGCCATAAGCTATTTCTTTCAAGTAATAGAACAAGGAGAAGACGATCCATTTAATCAATATCTGGCTGGGGTAGACCATTTTACGGTTACGGTTATTTCCGTTTCTCTCCAACAGTCTCAATATGTCTGGCTCAGATCTAGGAAATTTACGTCCAAGATGGAGGCACTTCTCAGCTGAATTGCCGTGCGCAAGAGGCAGAGATGGTACGGACACGTGAGCAACATGGAGGAATAAGAGATGGTAGGGGACTAGGCCAGATTTGTGGAATAGCTGGGACATACATTTAAGAGTGATTCTCAAACTATGAATGGGTAGTAAACCAAAATTGGGTAGAGGGAAACATTGCGATTGGTCGAGTCCGTTACAGCTTGCTTATTTGAAGTTTTAAGCCTTTGGCTGAATTCCTATAATTAATATTTACTCGTCAGTTTTGGTACACAGGTCGCCAGCTTCACCGGTTGTGAAATTTGGGTCGTGGTGGTAAACACGTTGAGAACCACTATTTTAGAGGGATGTTTGCAGGATGGAGAATAACAGAATGATAGAGATGGTAGCGGCACGAATACAGAATAGAACATAACAGAGAGGGTAGGGGTGGAATACAGAATGGAACATAACAGAGAGGGTAGGGGTGGAATACAGAACAGAACATAACAGAGAGGGTAGGGGTGGAATACAGAACAGAACATAACAGAGAGGGTAGGGGTGGAATACAGAATGGAACATAACAGAGAGGGTAGGGGTGGAATACAGAACAGAACATAACAGAGAGGGTAGGTGGTGGAATACAGAATGGAACATAACAGAGAGGGTAGGGGTGGAATACAGAATGGAACATAACAGAGAGGGTAGGGGTGGAATACAGAACAGAACATAACAGAGAGGGTAGGTGGTGGAATACAGAATGGAACATAACAGAGAGGGTAGGGGTGGAATACAGAACAGAACATAACAGAGAGGGTAGGTGGTGGAATACAGAACAGAACATAACAGAGAGGGTAGGTGGTGGAATACAGAATGGAACATAACAGAGAGGGTAGGGGTGGAATACAGAACAGAACATAAGAGAGAGGGTAGGTGGTGGAATACAGAATGGAACATAACAGAGAGGGTAGGGGCAAGAAGACAGAATGGAACATAACAGAGAGGGTAGGGGCAAGAAGACAGAATGGAACATAACAGAGAGGGTAGGCGTGGAATACAGAATGGAACATAACAGAGAGTGTAGGGGCAAGAAGACAGAATGGAGGATAACAGAGATGGTAGGAGCGGAATACAGAGTAGAACACAAAAGAGTGCACAGGGGCACGAAGACCGAATGGAGGATAAGAGAGATGGTAGCGGCACGAAGACAAGGTAGAGCAAAGAAGAGGCGGTATGGGCTCAAAGACAGTATAGAGCAAAAAAAAGATGGTAGGGGTTTGAGGGCAAAACGGTTAATAGCAGACAGAGTAGCCTAGCAAGGTAATTAACCGAGCGGAAGGTGGGGGGAGGGGCTAATGATGCCGCCAATAAATAACAACATCGTTTGTTTGTTGTTGCTGTTATCAAATGCGAAGGGAGCCACGCTGGTGTAATGGTTAGCACATTGCGCTGGCGATCAGGTGTTCAAGGTTCAAGCCCGGGCGAGTGCATTTGAAGCAGTGACATCGACTGGGATTTTGACTGAATAACCTGAACGGCTCCTGAGATAAACTCTCTGTGGATGGGAAGGAGCGAAGCTCCTGACCGGGTTGGAAGGAAAGTCCACAGGCTCCCCAGCCTCGCAATGACATGTCATTGGGCCGAAGGGCTGAAAGCCCAAGTGCCGCTGGTTAAGAAAAAAAAAATCAAATGCGAAGCATCTTATGTTTTTGTAAAGTTATCATTGAAGATGGTCATTATTATCATGTAATACAGTGTAATTCTATTCACCAATCCTATTGTAAGTATGCTCAACAATCCTGTTGCGCTTACCTTGACCAATCCCACTGTCCAAACATTGAGCGCCCTGATATTCGGTCAGTGGTAATGTTAATGTGTTCATTCACAAACTTGCTCGTCATTTAATGTCTGTCCATTGACTTCTTTATGAGGGACCGGGGAAGGTGGGGGTGGGAGCCTCATTCCTTGTATTAATGTTTAATTCGTCTTTTGTCGTTGAGCGTCCGAGTGGCAGCGTGGTTAGAACGTTTGCTTCTCCAGGCCAAGGGACCAGGTTCAGAACCAGGTAGGGTCAAACCCCCCCCCCCCCCCCCCAGTTAACCCAGCTGTAAAGATGGGTACCTTACTTTCCTCTTGAATTAGCAAAGGCAAAAGCAGCGAGGAATGGAACTGGTCACCCCTCCTAATAAAACTGAGAGACCAAGTCTTGGTGAAGTCTCTAACACTTTCTTCCCAACAGCAGGGTCAGTGCTATGGGACTACCTGTACCTCTTGTTCCCCCCCCCCCCCCCCAAGAGAATAATCACCCTACAGTCTATGTCCAGTCTGTTCGTCTTAGAGCTCAATCACCTTACAATCGATGTATAATCGACCAATCAATCGGTGCCAATTTGTTGCTGCCGTACAGGACGCTACCAGGCGTGATGACCACTGACTGCTTTGACAGTCGGCGGCTAAAGATCAAAGAAGAAGAAGATCAATTGGTATATGAGTAACCTAACTCCTCAAACCCCACAACGAGCCAACCATAAATACAGAAGCATTCCAAAAATCATTACAACATCTCTATCGCCTCAAGATATCCCACACAAATGAATGCCCATGCAGAACTGGAATCCAGACCCCAGAACACATTCTCCAGAACTGTCCAACCCATGATGAACCGCGACGTGCGACCTGGCCAAGGGGTGCTGAGCTCCAGCTGAAGCTATGGGGCTGCCGCGCCGACCTGGTAAAGACTGTGGACTTGGTCCTGGCGACAGGCCTGCAGATTTAGCATGACTACAAACTGAACGCAGAAGAAGAAGAATTGCAACAGCGAAATGGGGAAGAAAATAAATAGTGTAAGTTTAACCGGGACAAAGGGCAAAGAAACGGTATATGTTACTATAACAGACTCTTCGCCAGGGACAAGGCAAAAAAAAAAAAAAAGGAGCAGAGGACAGAGAATGACAATCAATCTAACTGCATTAAAAATAACATTAACCACAAAGGAAGATTGCTGTTGCAACTCCGGCAAATAAAGCGTACATACTAACAAACAGCAGTGAACTTATGGCTTGTCTAAAACCCACTTCTCTCCACGAAAAACTATTTGGAGATGTCAGGGCCCTTGAACTGACTACTGCCTTTATTAGAAGCATCAGTGTGGAAGTCTGAGAGCGAACGAAGAAGAAGAAGATACACGAGTCTTGGTGAAAGCTGTCGATTACATTTCAGAAGTCAATTTCTAATTATTCTAGACTAGCGGTAATAAATAAATAAATTTAAGTAAATAGAAGGCACTCGTGAGGCAGACAAGGAGTACACCAGACAGACAAGGAGTACACCAGACAGACAAGGAGTACACCAGACAGACAAGGAGTACACCAGACAGACAAGGAGTACACCAGACAGACAAGGAGTACACCAGACAGACAAGGAGTACACCAGACAGAAAGAAAGCTAAATGAAAGGCTCACCGGGACATTGAACCAGAGATCGCCTTGCTGCGAGAGCGAATCGTGAAATGAAACACAGCCAATTTAGCATTACCAAAAAAAAAAGTGCACCACTGGCTGTGGTCATTATTCACGACCCTACTACATGTATATAGGACCCGTGAGCCGCTTGGAGGTCCCTGGTTCGATTTCACGGTGAGCCTATCACTTATAATATTTCTTTTCTGTTGTCTTATGAGTTCCTGCAACTTACCTATATTTATTTATTTACTACCCACATTCCACAGGTTTTCTTCATTATTAGATTAGCACAAGAAAAAAATAACATAATTATAAAGGGACAACTTATGAAATGGCAAAAACAACTTTAAAAGCCACATTCAAGTTCAAATAGAAAAAAGAACACACAGGCCATATACAAATGATGCCTATCTAGGCGAGACAAGGCCATCATTTCTCGGCTATACCACAAGTACAGGATTGGTTCAACAGATCTCTGCACATGTAGCATCAGCCCCTTGATAGCCGAACATCTGATACAGTACTTCCCAACAGCATATTTTGAGTGAGTAATTACTATGTAAGTGTTATCTCGGCTAGATGACCTACTTCCTGCAACTCCTTCGACTGAGAAGCGGTGGAGAATTCAAACTAAATAATATTCTACAGGATGATAACTTTGCATCAAAGAAAAGATCGCTTTACTATCTTCATCATCTTCTTCTACATCTGCGTGCACTCTCAGACGGCGACTTGACTATTTTCAAAGAAAGCAGTGGTCAGCTTCAGGCTATATGCATCTCCTGAGCTTGTCAGAAAATGGTACTGGTGACGGCCATATACGAGATCCGCTTTTTATTGCTCCTCATATGTTGGGCATCTTTGAAGCAGACGTTCAGCAGTCATTTTATCAGTGCCACAGTTACAGTCATCGATAGTTCCTATCTTTAGCTAGTTGAATAGATATTCCATTTACACTCATCGAAAGTTCCTATCTTTAGCTTGTTGAATAGATATTCCATTTACACTCATCGATAGTTCCTATCTTTAGCTAGTTGAATAGATATTCCATTTACACTCATCTATAGTTCCTATCTTTAGCTAGTTGAATAGATATTCCATTTACACTCATCTATAGTTCCTATCTTTAGCTAGTTGAATAGATATTCCATTTACACTCATCGGTAGTTCCTATCTTTAGCTTGTTGAATAGCTATCCCAATCTGTTGTGGCCCGTGAGACGACTGAAGCTTATCACTTGTTCTCTTCTGCTTAGCTGGTATAAGACATCATATTGTGTGTGTCCTGTATCTGGTTCTGATGAAACTCTTTGCCTCTTTGAAAGTTATGCTTGTAACAGGTTGAGATAGCTTTCCCCCTTCCTTTGCCAATCTGTCAGCCTCTTCATTGCCGGGGATGTTACAATGAGATGAGATCCATTGTATGACAACCCTTTTAAATCGTTGACATACTATCTTATGCAGTTCACGAACAGAGTGAACCTTAGTAAGATAGCTCGTAGATTTTCACTGGGAACTCAGAATAAAAAAGGCAATGGCAGTACTATAGCAGATACTGCCGTAGGGGTGTGAAGTGATAGAGATTTCATTATACTATATCCAGCATCGAGAGATGGGGGTAACCAGTTCAATTCTACCTTTTCCTACCCTAACTCAACAGCAGAGTAAGGTACCCAGTTACAACTGGGCAGACTGGAGCCTGACGCCACTAAATCTCCAGCCCGGCACTTTTGCCGCGACAAGCCATTGCTCTAGCCTCTCTGGCAACCGAACGCTCGAACTCACAATAAGTATCATTAATCCAGAGCATTTCTTGCTTTTAAATGTATGCGAGAGATGGCTAGTCCGAAACTGTTCTTGCTTATCAATGCAATTTCTTTTCCCCTTTAGTCATCTAGATCTTCAAAATCCTCCCCATGTGGTCTCCAGGAGACCCCGATCGAACGCCAAGCAGACTTGAAGAAATGTTTTTGTTATGATTAAAATTCATAACGATTGTGTCGATATCATTAGGTAGCTCGACAGGGCTCCTTGTTTGTTTATTTTATACGGAGTCATTTATTAATACAGGAAGTGACGTCATGCCTCTAGGGTGTATTTGGCAGACGTGAAACTAAGAATGCAGAAGGCAGAGATCGTCTGCAAAGGCCTTCTACCATTGTGTGTCATGGCGAGTGGACACATGTGTTTGAGCTCCTGAAGATATCATTATTGTACATCCCTATGTTATTCCATCACTAGTACATCAAGATCTTCTGTGAGGTGTATCTATTAGCTTCATTTTTAACGGAGTATGGATTCTCAATGTCGAGTGTGGAAAAATGAGTAATATATTGAGGAAGATGAAAGGACAGCGTTTAAGACATGAACGGACTGCCTAACGTTTTATCGACGACTGCATATAATATGCCGTTTATTTATTGAACTAAATTGTATTTCAAGTTGGAGCATCGTGAAGTTTAAATAAATATGTATACTGTTCACTGCGTCCATTGTGGCTCAAAGAAGGGTGATTGATGTTGGCTGGTTTCGGTGTCTAGATGTTTGCTACACTAGAAGTGAGCTTGGCCTACAGGAACCATCCTATCATATAAAATTAACATTTTAAAGAAAAAAGACACGCAACAGTTTTCTTTCCGCGAAATTGTATGATGCAGTTTACCAGCTCAGCAGAAGTGAACAAATGGCAATCTTCAGACTGCGAACAGGCCACAACAGGCTGAGATACCATCTATTCAACAAGCTAAAGACAGGAACTACTGCTGAGTGTAATTGTGGCATCGATAAAATGAATGCTGAACATGTGCTTACAAAAGTGCCCAACTTACGAAGAACAGAGAAAGCGCATATTGGTTTGGTTTGGTTTTTGAACCCTACACTCTAAAACTGGTGTTTGTCGTGTGCAAGTCGACACCCGGTTCAACACCATATTTGTTACATAATTAGGGTATGTAGTGTTTATCATTTTATATAGCTCATTATGTTCTTGTTATTCGTGTGTTGGCTCTTCCAGGCTGTCATTTATCTGCCGTTTGTTGTGGCATTGTTTAATGTCTATGGTGTTTGTAATGTATCTTCTTCCATGGTACTACAGTATATATATTGCCATCTCGCGATATTGACATTCTTTTAAAATGTATCTACTGGGCGTTTGTGGGTTTTTGAATTGGTAGTTATTTGTTTGTTTTGTTTTTCTTAATTCTTGTACTGATATTGTATGGACATCTTTTTCAAAAAAATTATATTTTATTTTATTATTTGTTTGTTTGTGTTTTTCCTTGTCATTCTCATTGATTCTGGTTGTTATATGTTAGTTCTTGTTGTGATAATATAGCATTTTATTATGTTGTGTAGCCACCTGGGGAAATCAATTTTTAGTACAGTTTCTAGTAATGATGATGGAGAGTTTTGTGTTCTCAAGTATTTCATGAGTGGTTTTCTGTGCTGTTCATATTTTTTGCATGTTAGCACATAATGTGCTATGGTATTTTTCTCCAGACATGTTACACAAGCAGATACCAGCAGGATCAGGCTGGCCACTGCTTTCAAGAATCATATTCATGTTGACGTCCGAAAGTGTAAGAAGAAAAAGTGTCTTTCCATTTCACATCGTTCTTAATTTCACCATTAATGTCCACCCCATCTTCTCACCAACATAAGTTCCTGAGACGCATGTCATCCAAGTGTCCACACTGAGTGTGTCCTACAAAGACAATTCTCTTTCCAGAATTTGAATACCAGCGTACGATCTCACCTCGTCTCACACAGACATTTACACACAATCGCACATTTCACACATTTCCATGTTGATTTCTCCGGAACAACATGTGAGAGAAACAACACTCACTGGTAGGCAGGGTTATGTGATGTGGTAGGAAAAGGGGAGTGGGGGTGGGGAGGAAGAGGAAACAGAAAGTAAACAGAAGCAAATAGAAAAATGTCGGTTTAAAGTGTCATTGTGGAGCTGTAGGCGTGTTTACATTTGGGTGTGTGAGTGTGAATGTTGTGAGTGTTTGAAGATTTGTTTGATATTATGGAGTTGTAGGCGTTTACATTTGTGTGTGTGTATGTAAAGCTTAGTTTGTCATCGTGGAGCTATAGGTATATCTATTTATGTTTGTAGAGATAGGTTTGTCTCTATTGAGCTGTACGAGTGTGTGTGTGTGTGTGCAAAGTTACGACTGTCTTTGTGGAGCTATATGTGTTTTCATTTGTGGGCGTGTGCGTGTGTGTGTAAGACTGAAGGATAGAAAGAAGAGATCTGGAAAAGGAAGTTAATCACTGCAGCTAAACAAAAATAGTGTGTGTGTATAGGTGAGGAAACGTTTTCCTCCCCCCATATATATATATATGCACACACACAGCGAGAAGGTGAGCTGGACAAAATAAAAATCAGTAGTAGGGAATGGAAAAGAGAACAACAGGAGAAGTCAAACAGCTGTTATGACGATCTGACAGTAAAAAAGAAACAAAGAAAGTGAAGAAGATAACAGAAAAAAGCAAATACAAGCGGAAAGCACTCCACAATAAAATTGGGGAATTTGAAAGAGCGTAACAGAGAAAGAAAGGAAAACAATACTGAGAATGAGAGACCAAGAAAAAGAGAATAAGGAGAAGAAAAAGAAGAAGAAGAAGAAGAGGAAGAAGAAGAAGAAGAAGAAGAAATAAAATCCCAGAGGATTTCTTAAAATTTTTTAATGAAAGAGTGACCAAGTGAGAGCGAAAGCGAAAGTTGAAGCAGAAGTGGCCCTGACAGGAAGCAGCAAAAATCTGGTAATCTTGTCGGAAAATGTATTTCCTGTGAGTATTAATTTCGGACGGAAAAGGATTATGGGTAATGAAGTTTTACTTGGCAAATCCAATAACCAGAATGTGATATGAGCGATACTTCTTATCAGTTAATCTACACAGGGATTACGTTCTTGTAACTTTTTTTTCAAAGTTTTATCAAGAAGGGTGAGCTTGAAGAGGGGCTGAAGACACTTAGTTGATGATCAGTAATGGAGAGAGCAGTGAGGTAAAAAAGAGGTACGGATTCAAATAGATAAAAAGACAGTAATAGATAGACAGACAGACAGACAGACAGACGGACGGACAGACAGACAGACAGACAGACAGACTGACAGACAGACAGACAGACAGACAGACAGACAGACAGACAGACAGACAGACAGACAGACAGATAGATAGATAGATAGATAGATAGATAGATAGATAGATAGATAGATAGATAGATAGATAGATAGACAGATAGACCGATAGACTGGTGTCAAGGCAAATACATACATTTAACAAAATTAAAGCATATCTACTGGTTAAGACATTTTCGTTCCTCGTTCACTTGGAATAATTGGTGGGGGTTGTTCCTCTAAGATGCAACATCATATAATTTAATATCCCCAAAACTGGGCCACAGTTTTTTGTTTGGTTTTTCACATAACATTAACATTTTGTCTCAGTGTCGTAATAATAATAATAATAAGAATAACCCCCTTCAGTCATAACTAACTTTGAGAAATCGCCCCTGAGGTAATAGCCATCAGCTGCTTATTTTCCAGATGTTACTTCCGACGTTTTCTCCTCTCTTCTGCTTGCCCTGAGAGCTTGTTTTCACCCAATCTGAGGTGGCGCTACAGAGAATAGCGCCACTTGGTGCGATTGGCAGTTTCATCCTCCCAGGTAGCTGGATTTATGTCCAGTGCCCTCATGTCTTTCTTGCACATATAGAATGTTCACTGTGATACATATCCAACACTTCCTACAGTCACCACTCAAGGGTACACTCTACTCAGTCTACTGGATTATTTTCTACCCGACATTTCTTTCTGTCTTCCCGGTATAGAGTTGTCGTTGTCTTGTCTGTATCAAGCACTCTAGTGGAATATTTTCTACTCCGTCACATGTATTTTTCTTCCTGTTTAGAAGACTGAAGCCCTTTTACTATGATGGGACACCTACTAGACTATTTCCCGCCCAACGTCTAGTCTTTTCTTCCATCTCATAGCACTGTTGTCCTCTTTCCACGATGCAACATTATGTTAAACCAGGGGTTTGTCACGGATTGCCTCCCCTGCATTGCAGTAGGGGTCCAACAATGGCCAAAACTCAAGAGTATCTAAACTGGGTCGTCAAAGGTGTCTACCTTCGCACAAGATTACTTTTGGCAGAGATGTAGATAGAAGTGTAATGGCGCTTCTATCCGAAGGTAGTCTTCACAAGATAATTCAGAAGTCAAGAACCATGCGGCATAGGGCTGAGCAATGGTTAACTTATATTTGTCCGTCGCCTTTTGTGAACGATTTAAGCAATGGTTTTTAGCCCGTTCAAGCCCCCAGTTGGTGTAATCCAACGAAATTCCTCTTATAAGTAATGGCTCATCAGATGTAAATATATCTATGCATATATAGATGGACACGAGCAATTTAGGTTATATGCTCTCGAACCATTTGGTCTGGAAATTTTGAATCCCTTTTATGACGGGTGAATCTGCGAAACACTTGGTCTGGGAAAGTTTCTCTTATGACGGGTGATCCAATTTCTAGGTTTCCAGTCTTCGTATTTTAAGTCCTGGTCCCTTAAGTTTTTCAAGTCTCTGTATTTATAAAGGAGGGCTTACTTTTTAAGGTTTTAAGTTTCCCAAATACTTCGATCTGTCACTTATAATATAGGAATTTTAATTCGATGTCTCAGTGGCTTCTGGGAGTCGCTCATATGACGTGTGCTGCAGTCTCTGAGTTCTGTGTCTCTGATTTCACTACATTATATGTGCAGTTCTCAGTTCACATCACAGATAGTGCTTCCGTCGGATGTTCCAATAGGATCCATAGTTTATTCCGGCTTCTTACTTTAATTAAATCGTAAGCTCTTGAGACTATGTGGGTCGGGGTGCTTAAAATATTGAATTTAATATTCCAACGCGTGACCTCTGTCAAATCATGCGGTAAGATTTCCGATTGCTCACAAACAGATCTGTGACTAATTTCATGCCCATGTGACCGGTAGCTTGGGACTTTGGGGGTGAAAGAGAGTACAGAAAATGGTTTAAGAAAGTTGGATAGAGTTGTTGATAGACTATATGTCTTTGTAGAGGGGAAGTGAAATGAGCAGAGGAGTGTTTTGAGGGAAGGGAGGTAACTCCGTATGTCCCCTTTTGGGAGATGTAGCTTGGTGTTTTGGGTTTAGTATATCATGTGAGTTCCAAAATATGGTGTGACTGATTTGCATGGTAATGTTTTGGTAGTGAGATTAAAGAAGATTGTATGGGTTTTGAGTTTAATCAGCAAAGGGAGATGACTTTAAATTACGTCCCTTGAAAGGTTTTGGAGAGCGATCAAGAATAAACACGCACGAGAAAGTTTTGGTAGGTGAACACATTTTAGCAGAGAACGGGGGGAATGTAAAATCGGGAAAAAGATTATGGATTCTGATTTGGAGAACGCGCTTAGCGTAGGATAGCAAGTTTGCTATGTATTAAAGTTGTGTAGTGGCGAGCGATGTTGGATGATTCATTCTGGCGAACAGCCCACAGAAGTTGGTTGGTTGCTGTGGTCACAGTATCTACAGTGTAGATAATACCAAGGAGTCTTCAACTTAGTATTGGCTGCAAAAGAGTGAAAAGCTCAGCAGTCATAGTTAAACAACAGTAGCAACAACAACAACCGGGGAATTCAACCCAAGACCATCTGAACGGCGCTATAGGCACGCTGCGGGAATGAATCATGACTAACCTCACAGCTAACGCAGCACCATAAAAAACAGTGCTTCGCGGGCAGTGGTCATTGTCACGCAACTTCACGCAGCGAACCAGATCAACTATAGGTTCATTCATTTCTATAACTTTCCTAATCACCAGTATATGCCAGTAACACAATAAAGATCGTATTACTGTATCAATAAATTATAAGTATTTCGGCCGTTATTTGGTCTATATTTGTTGATAGGAAAGTTACACTAGTGACCGCGTCTTTAAATTTTCCGGGTCGTTCACGGGTCCTATATACCATATTGTGTGGGTGTCGTGAGAATGACCTCAGCCAACTATACACTTTTTTGGGTGCAAAATAGGCTGTACGTCCTTCCACGATCGAAATCCGCCTCGAATGATAACGGTACCGGGAGCGATTCCAAGTAGAGGGAATATAATGTATGGACATTTTTTTTCTTCAGAACTAGTGGTTCTAATCATCGACAACTTTTAAAAAAGTAAGTATTTGTAAGTTTTTCATCAACTTTGTGGTGAAATTACAGTGATGCAACGTGAAAATTCCTCCATTTATAAAGATAACAGGTAAAATAACATGTAGGGATAAAAATATAGGTAAGATACGCTGATACATTCTCGCCCACGCCAGCGTTTTCTAACGCCATTGAAAACTAACTAGTTATAACATGCAGACTAACGGCCTATCCTTTTAGACGGGGTAGAAACGGAGATAAAAGGAAAAAAATGCGACGGTCTGAACACGTGTTTGAATCTAAAGTCTAGAAGACGCAATTTGTAGTTTTTAAAGAAAAAATTACGCCACTAGTTGACACAATGTAAGGAATTGGACGAAAAACGACCTTAGCTCTTGTCAGAAACAGACGTATCTTGGACGTTCTACGGTAATTAGTCGTTTTAGTTTGAATATAGCGGCAAACGCCGTGAACGAAGGTACAAAAACAAATTTCAAAACTAACCTTGAAAAAAGTAGGTTTTTTCTTAATAATAAGTTTAGGAGAATGAAAATTAGCTAGTTTGATAGCCCATCTTTACCTGAGAAATAATATACTTTTAATTACACAGACGGACAGATAACACGGAAGATATTGACGAAAGACTGTATTGTTCAATACAGACTAGCCGACAGTTATTTGTGCATACTTCTCACAAAAATCACTTTTGACGCGTCCTTGAGCCTAACGCAGAAAAACAAACTGCATGTGGACAAGGGGCAAAAAAAAGGGAGGGTAGAAGCTAAAAATAACTTTGCCTCGAAATCGTGTAAGTACGTGGGGAAAATTTGTGTATTTTTTTGTAGTTTCGTCTAAAACCAAGTGTAATTTTGGGAAAAACCAAGTTAGGACGGACAGATCGACATAAATATATTACACACTAAACAGAAACTGGACCTAAATTGGACATTGTAGTTTAAATATTTGAACGGTAGAGGGGAAGTCCGCTGATTGGACGGAAGCGTTCATATTATATAAAAAAGTAGAGGCACGTGCCATTTTGTTGAAGACTGTCCATATACACAGATCGTTAATGTAGAAGTGTGACTTCCATGGAATATTATATATTACCAGTGGGACGCCATAGTCTAGCCAGCAGCTCAGCTGAGTTTTGCTAGTACAACGTAACTGTGTTTTCAAATTTGAGTTGTGGTAAGGGAAAAAGTATTAACCTTTTTTATTTTAATATTTATGAGTGATTGATACTGCCATGTCATGAAAAATGATTACGACAAGTGAGTGCTTATTCTAGGTCCCCAGCGACAGTCCAGGGCCTAGAGGCAAACAAATAATATAGGAAAACATATCCAAGACTATAGAAGACAGATCTATATTTGAGATCAGTGGGAACATATCACCCACCTTATTGGATGGAAAAGGAGACTAATGAATATATTTCGGATGTAATGCAGTCATGGGAAACTAGTGCTATTTGAGGTACTTGTGCGTTAATTCACCGGTTAAATCAAATTGTGGATATTTATTACCCAAACCGATCACCGTACTCTTTCTTGACTGAAAAAGTGTCATTGTCCTCTCCCCCCTCCCCGTTGCTTAGAATTTTTTTAAAAACACGCCTGCCGTTCGTAAGGTTGTAGTCACGTAGCACATTCTGCCGTAGGGGAGTGAAGTGTTATAGACTTCGATGTACTGGGTCCCAGCTTTATGAGGTGGGGTGGCCTGTTCCCTTCCTCGCTGTCGTTGCCTTCTCTAACTCAAGATCAGAGGCAGGTACCCTTTTACAGCTGGTTAGACTGATGCGTGACACCTGTTCCCTTCCTCGCTGCCGTTGCCTTCTCTAACTCAGGATCAGAGTCAGGTACCCTTTTACAGCTGGTTAGACTGATGCGTGACACCTGTTCCCTTCCTCGCTGCCATTGCCTTCTCTA
This sequence comes from Oreohelix idahoensis, assembly GCA_024509875.1. Lineage (NCBI taxonomy): Eukaryota > Metazoa > Mollusca > Gastropoda > Stylommatophora > Oreohelicidae > Oreohelix > Oreohelix idahoensis. Next base: position 219,870 of record JAMPIV010021671.1, on the reverse strand, counting down.
ACTCAGGATCAGAGTCAGGTACCCATTTACAGCTAGTTATGGAGTGTTAGAGACTTCACCATACTAGGTCCAGCATCGAGAGATGGGGTCTACCTAGCTATAAATGGGTACTTAACTTTGAGTTAGGGAAGGAAAAGACAGCGAGGAAGGAAACTGGTCTCCCCACCTCTCGATGCTGGTCCTAGTATGGTGAAGTCTCTAACACTCCATAACCAGCTGTAAATGGGTACCTGACTCTGATCCTGAGTTAGAGAAGGCAACGGCAGCGAGGAAGGGAACATGTGTCACGCATCAGTCAAACCAGCTGTAAAAGGGTGCCTGACTCTGATCTTGAGTTAGAGAAGGCAACGGCAGCGATTTCCCTTGTTTCCTTTGTACCGTTAACTTGTAGAACTGATTCAATTCCGTTCTATTGGTTTATAAACTTTTTTTTTAAAATACGGGGAAGGGAGAGGGGGGGGGGTGTTGAGGGCGGGTCTGTCGTAAGCGTGTCAACTGTGAATGCAAGAGAAACGCTTTTTTTTTAACTTGCCTCCCAAATCCCAATGTGAAATCAACATTTTTCAGTCAAGAAAAAGTACGGTTCTCAGTTTTGGTAATAAATTTCCAGAATTTGATTTAACCGGTGAATAAACGCACAAGAACCCTATTTGATACCGCCTGGGTGAGATGTGCTGAGTCGGTCAGAGAGATCTGACCCGGTCTTTGTAATTTTTTTTTTTGCTTTGTTGTGTGTAAAAATGGTGCAGTAGGCAGTGTGTTGACACATGGCAAAAATTTTGGTTTCAGAGTTTCTGGTCTGGCACTGCGCTAGTGCCGGATGCTTTGAAGAGGTCCAAGAGTGGATGACTAAGAAGCCTACCATTTTACTCCAGCAACTGGGAGGAGTGGGCCACTTGAATTCTTTACTGCATCGTCACAGGCCAGATAAGTTGAAAACCTGGCCTGCTGTGGATTCATCAAATTTTTCCACAATAAAATAAATAAACAAAATCCTGGTGTATAAAAACTATACCTCAGTTCCATATTTCAAAGACAATGACTATTGTAAACAGAGATCGGGATTGATGACACCACCCCGACTAGACATCCAGTGCTAGTTTTCCAAAGACACTGTAGTTAGTGTTAATATTAATCAATGTAACGATATAACTATGTACACAATTTTCATTTTGATTATTCAATATATATATATGCACTTTTATTGATAAATACATATTGTTTCATACGTCCTGACCAGAAGAAAATTGGGTTCAGGACTAAATAAATTCTAAAAAATTGTAAAATTTAAATTCTAAAGCCAGTGTTATTATTATTAGACTTATTGTTTACATGTGTGTGTCTGTGTATTTAATTACCTACACATCACCTTTCATTACCCTAGACATTAAACGTAGCTAACATACATAATAGCAGAATAAGTCTGTTTGAGGTCATAAGTGGTAGCAGAAAGGCATTCTGTAACTCCCATAAACTGTTATCTTCAGGAGCCTTCACAGCTGACCTCATCCAGTACACTAGGTACATAGCAACCACGCAATAACATCAAAAACCACTACAAACTTAATTACATATATATATATATATATATATATATATATATATATATATAATATATATATATATATATATATATATATATATATATATATATATATATATATATATATATACTGTTTCCATATTTTGCATCTTCCTCTTATCCCAGCTTGACAGTTTCTAAGCAAGACCTTTCTATTCTTCATTTTATGCAACAATTTCGTTTATATTCCACATGCAAGCGCTCCCCACTCCCCTGTTTTTACAAATCCCAAATCCACAACGCTGTAAATCGCCGCTCTAATTTCTTGTCGCCTAGAATTCCAATTGGAAACATGTGTTGTATGCGTTCTAAAATTCGAAACAGGATAAGAAACAAAAATGTATATACGGGGATATAAAAATGTATTAAAGCACCCGCCGAGCTTAGGAAATAAATACTCGACATTTTATTATTTTATATCTAACACATTGATTTTTACGTGAGTATCCTTTATTTTCGTAATACGGGGATTTCGTAACAAGTGGGTTTTTATTTGCCCCCATCTATTTTATCCTCAGCGTCCTCAAATGCCGGGTTTGATCCTGCACCCGGTCGCCAGAGCGGTACCAAATCCGCGGCCTTAGAATCCATTTCCCAGTTATTCAAAAATTGATACGTTGTTTGTGTCCAAATAAGGTCTATCTTTTTATTTCATTGCGCTGTCTGACGACATAACGTGAATAGAATGTTCGCACTGCAGGACGAACCCTTTGGGAACCGGTGTACGAGAATACTTGTTTAGTCCGGTTAATGTGGTCTGAAAGATTGCAGGGAAAAATCAAATCACGACACCCACAACCCCCTTCCCCCAGATTCATTTGTTTCGGTTTGGTTTCGTTTGATTTTAAGGACCATTGCACAGGGACAACTCCATCCGTGCTCCGATCTCTTCCCTTAGATCAAAGGAGGATCTCAAGCACAGTGCACAAACTCTGTAGTACCGCGAGGATCCCAATGTGTGTAAACGGGAATCACACATTAAATACACATTTCTGTAGTGGGTAGGTTTCCTAATTTTTAAAAACTTTGCCAGGGCAGCGGCGGTATGGCCTAATCTTTATAATTTTTACGAAGCAACTTGCACACGGGACCTTCTATTTTCTTCACCCTTATCCGAGAAGGCCAGGCATCCGATCTCACTACCCAGAAAATCAGGGGAGAGCATGACATCATTAGGAACCACTGCTTCTGAAAACAATGTTCATCAATTATTTGTCAGAAGTAAATCATTGACATGCAAAGACTACGTTGAGCTGTCATGCTTCTCTGGTTAAATATATAAGATGTTGGTACGTATTCATACTTACCCGCATGAAATCTGCTTAATATAACATACTTACTTACTTAGTCGTTCCTCTTCTACCTTGGGTGCAGAGATTTGCCAGAGCGAGAGAGAGCACCGTGCTGTCCAATGGGCGATCTTCCTTTTGGCGTCATTTCAATCTAGTCCTCGGTCCTTCGGTGATTGCCTGATGTTGTCCACCCAGCGAACCCTGGGTCGTTCTGGAGGTCTGGATCTCTAGCTTTTGGTTTCCTATACTAGTCATGGTATCCGATCTTCTCCCATTCTGTGCTTAATATAACATAGGAGAAAATTCCAGAACTTGTGTCAAAATAACAAACATGAATATTTCTGAAACAAATGCCATTAGCAGACGGCAAGAAATGCGAGCTTTTTTCAAACAGCTTGCAGTTTAGGTTCCCCGCCGCAGCTGCGCGGCTTCTCTGTAAAAGACTGCTAGTTTGATGGGGACATGTGGGATGATAGGATGTATCTGCTAAGGCAATTAGTATATACGGGAATAATACATCAAATGTAAAAATAACAAATAATAATAATAAATTAAACTGCTAAAGAAAATGAAATCTTACATACACCAATACTGTGCTAGTAAGACAGACGCATGGCCGCTTCGTAAAAAAAAAAAGGGGGGGGGGGGAGAACAACAAAACGTATTGTATGGAATAGCTGGAGATTATGAAATAGGACACGGATATGACTGGGGACGGGGTCAGCCAGGCTGGGTGACTCTGGTGGTGGAAGATGATCGAGCGTTTAATCTCAACAGAAAGAGGTACGATTTTGAACACTAGAGCTTGCGTGGAAATAAAAGAGCCCGTGTTTCATATAATGGAGTGGCATGACAGTTTAACAGAGCAATATGGAATGTTCTTTATCTATAAAATCACGCAACGTTAAAACGGAGATCTATCTCCAGGAAATAACTTCATTTACCCATTATCAAGCTGATCCTTCAAGAGGAGGGGGGAGTGGGTGGTCGGAGTTGCTAAGAGGCATGGAGTCTGACTAATGTTAAAGGTACCACGTTCGATCTCAGCACAGGGAATATACTTAATGAAAAATTATTCAGAACTAGTGATTCCTAATGATGTCTTACTTCCCTTTGATCACCTGGGTAGTGAGATCGGATACCTAGCCTTCTCGGATAAGGGCAAAACAAATAGGAGGTCCCGTGTGTAAGCTGCGCACGTTTAAAATCCATCGGCAGTTCGAAATCGTAAAGAATACGCCATACGACCACTGCCCTAGCAAATATTTAGTAATTAGGAAACCTACCCACCATAAATTATAGAATGTGTGATTCCCAGTATACACACACTGGGACCATAACCGATACTGCGGTGTTCGTGCACTGTGCTGAGATCTTCGTTGTGTGATTTAAGGAAGGACATCGGAGCACTTACGGAGTTGTCCGTGTGCAATGAAGATAGTCCTTAAAACCAAACCAAACCAAACCAAACCAAACCAAACCAATCCCCAAGGCGCAGAGGCGTTCAAGAAATTAGTACAAGTCTTCCTGTTAAGCGCCATTTTGTTCAAGGTCTTCCCATGTCTTCCTTATTTCTTTCATATCTCTTTCCATGCCTCTTTCCATATCTCTTTCCATGTCTCTTTCCATATCTCTTTCCATGTCTCTTTCCATATCTCTTTCCATGTCTCTTTCCATATCTCTTTCCATGCCTCTTTCCATATCTCTTTCCATGTCTCTTTCCATATCTTTTTCCATGTCTCTTTCCATATTTCTTTTCATGCCTCTTTCCATATCTCTTTCCATGTCTATTTCCATATCTCTTTCCATGTCTCTTCTTTGTGTGTTTTTCTGTCTCATTCTACCTCTTTTATCCTAGAAATTTCAGGATAAGGATTGCCATGTAATGCTATCAACACATCGCCTGAACGTGTGTTCTATCCTACGTCTGCGCTCTTTCTTACCTCTTTTTAAACTGGCACCCGACAAGTTCTTGACATCAGTTTTATATTCCATATCCCATCATGCCATTTCAAAATGTTAATGCATCACCGTCCTGCTGCACCGACATTTGTCTGGTTCTTTCAACCAGTTCCACACTATAAGGACTGAAATAATATGTCAAGATCACAGCTCTGCACAAGACTAAAATAGTATGGCAAGATCACAGCTCTACGCAAGACTGAAATACAAGGGGATTGACATAAGTCTTGGGCCTGACCATGAAGGAGTCACAGGAGGAAGATGAAACTTGGCACATTTAAAGTTCATCATATTAGCACTGAATGTGTGAAGTACGAGTTTGTTTCTTCAATGGGTTTTCCCGCTACTGTGCACGGCGCAATGTACCCTATTGACCGGATCTGCTGATTCAAAGATTTGACAAAACAATGGAAAAGAAGAAGGCCAGAGCTGTAATAAAATTTCGGATGTTTCAGGGAAAAACACCTACAGAAATACACAGGGAGATGGAACCAGTGTTTCGTGATTCTTGTCCTTCATATACTTCGGTAAAAAAAAAAAAAACTGGTATTAACAGTTTAAGTGCGGCCGCTCAAATGTTGCTGATCTGCCAAGATCTGGTAGACCAGCCTCAGAGTGCAACAATGAAAATGCAACAAGAGTGAAGAAAATCATTGACCAGGATCGAAAAATGACAATTGTGGAGATAGCTAGTAGAGTAAAACTAAATGAAAGAACAGTTTATAGAATTTTACACAACAGACTGAACATGAGAAAAGTATGTGCACGCTGGGTTCCGCGACTGTTGACATGTGAACAGAAGCAAACGAGGGTAAATTGCTGTCAACAGTTGTTCAAAAAGTGTCAGTCAAAAATTTTTTTTGGAGACCATGGTGACAGTAGATGAGACTTGGGTACACCATTATGGCCCCGAATCCCCAACACCTGTCAAGCCGAGAGCGCAGAAATCTGCAGGAAAAGTGATGCTGACTGTTTTTTGAGACGGCAAAGGTGTCCTTTTGAAAGATTATCTGCCTCTTGGCAACACAGTTAATGGACAGTACTATACAGATCTTCTCACCAAACTAAGAAAGGTTGTGACCAGGAAACGAGGGATAACGCGCACTCAAAATCTTCCTTTGCTTCAAGACAACGCGCCCTCTCACAAAGCACGGCTTGTGCCGCTAGCAGCCAACGATTTGAATATTGAAATTCTTCCACACCCACCATATTCTCCAGATTTGGCTCCATCAGACTTTTTTCTATTCCCAAATCTTAAAAAAACAGCTAAAAGGAAATCATTTTGACAGCGATGAAGAGGTTATACTGGCATGTGATGGCTGGTTTAGTTTGAAAAATAGGGTGTTCTACTCCCAAGGTCTTTTCAAGGTCAAGCAGAGATGGCAGAAGTGTGTCAATTCAGACGGTGGCTATATTGAAAAGAAATAAACACTATACAAAATTTCAGCTCTCTGTGACATGTCCTTCATGGTCAGGCCCAAGACTTATGTCAATCCCCTTGTAATATGTCAAAATCACAGCTCTACACAAGACTGAAATAATTTGTCAAGATCAAAGCAGCTCTGCACAAGACTGAAATAGTATGGCAAGATCACAGCTCTGTACAATACTGAAATAGTATGGCAAGATCACAGCTCTGTACAATACTGAAATAGTATGGCAAGATCACAGCTCTGTACAATGCTGAAATAGTATGGCAAGATCACAGCTCTGTACAATACTGAAATAGTATGGCAAGATCACAGCTCTGTACAATACTGAAATAGTATGGCAAGATCACAGCTCTGTACAATGCTGAAATAGTATGGCAAGATCACAGCTCTGTACAATGCTGAAATAGTATGGCAAGATCACAGCTCTGTACAATACTGAAATAGTATGGCAAGATTACAGCTCTGTACAATACTGAAATAGTATGGCAAGATTACAGCTCTGTACAATACTGAAATAGTATGGCAAGATTACAGCTCTGTACAATACTGAAATAGTATGGCAAGATCACAGCTCTGTACAATACTGAAATAGTATGGCAAGATCACAGCTCTGTACAATACTGAAATAGTATGGCAAGATCACAGCTCTGTACAATACTGAAATAGTATGGCAAGATCACAGCTCTGATCAATCACACATATATGAATGCTTGTATGTGACTGACTGTAATTTTTGTTGTTGTCCATGTTTAATAGTACCGGTACTGACTTGACATTTGAGTTGAAGATATTTATTTCTGTGTTTTACTTTCTTCTTCTTCATTCTCTTTGGCGTTCCTAATGGAGAATGATGCTAGCACTGTAGTTGGTCTTAGACAGCCTGCACTAACTCATGTCCTCCTTACGCAGCATGGAATCAACATTGTGGCATTGTCTCAAAGAAGCCTTGACCTTGCTTATTCGTGAGCTCACAGCCGTGGTTTATATGGCATCACTTTTATATGATTCTGCCAGCCCAGTCAAAATGGCGTATCTCCCCAATAAAATTAAAGCTCGTATTGTTGTTCTGTTTAAATTATTATTTTAATGACAGTATCTGTTCCTCCAACGTTGCCTATACTGTTGCCAAGATACATGGACGTCTGGGCTGTCAAATCTAACTTAATACCGGCGGTTTGTGATCCGGAATAGAGGAAGTACGTATGGCCGTCAATAGTACCATTCGTGGAAAAACTCTATGGAGATACAAATAGCCTCAAGCTGACTACTGCTTTCTTTGACAATTTTCAAGCTGACGACTGAGTGTGTACGAAGAAGAAGAAGAAGCAGAAGCAGAAATAGAAGACGTAGAAGAAAAAGAAGAAATAGCGGACAGTTTTACTTGGACACAAAGCAGTTTTTATTGGGGGTACTTTACCAAAAAATGTGGGCTAAGAAATGTTTACGTGCCGATATCTAAGAGGTAACTGCGCATGTCCATATTTCTAAGTAGTCGTTGCACCACATTTACTGTTTGTCCCTGCAGAACGCAGCTATTACATGGTCTAGGAAGCTTATCAGTTTTGATGCGTGGCACGAGCGTAATCGATGTCCAGCTTTATCCATTGGTACCAAAGTTGTTTCCTCCATTCCTGTCTGCTCTGTGATTTCTGTTTTTGTACTGCGCTTTCCTAAGTTATTTTAAAATACATTTTTTTTAAATTTTTGCATTCAAATTACGGAGCACTATTTCAATTTACTTCTGCCTCTCCCCCAGCCCGCCTCCCCCCCCTCCCACTCCCCCCCCCCCCCCCCCCCCCCCCCCCCCGCCCCCCCCACCCCCCCCCCCCCCCCCCCGCCCCCTCCCCCCCCCCCCCCCGCCCCCCCGCCCCCCCCCCCCCCCCCCCCCCCCCCCCCCCCCCCCCCCCCCCCCCCCCCCATAACGTCTGAGTGGCACAGTCGTTATAGCACTTTCTTCTCGAAGCAAAGGGACCGAGTTCGAAACCAGTTTACTTTTTCAGTCTAACTAGCTGTAAAAATGGGCACTTGTCTCGCTGTGAGTTATGGAAGGCAAAGCCTAAAGGCAATATATGATATAAGATTATATGAGTTGATTACGTTAACATTGGAAAGTGAACAAAAGCTGTTTTCTTAGATTGTTTGAATGAAAAAAAAAAAAAAAAAAAAAAAATAAACAACCCAGAGGTACTCTGGTATTTTACATGTATGTTCTACAAGTACTTGTTACTTTCTTACATTTATTTATTTACTATTCACAGGATTTCCTTCATTATTTATTTAAGAGTTCACTCATCCGTGACTTTAAACTACCTGTCTATAATGTGTTGTTCGTCTTCCACTACACATTACTGGACACAAGTTTTTCGGCCTTTATTTGGTCTATACTTGCTGATAGGAAAATTATATTAGTAATTGCGTTTTTAAATTGTTTGGGTCGTTCACGGGTCCTATATACTATAGTTGTGTGGGTGTGTGAGAGTGACCACAGCCAACGATGCACTTTTTTTTGGGGTGCTAAATTAGCTGTGTGTCCTTTAACGATACATTTTCACAGGAAGGCGAGGGCGCCGTTTGGATGGTCCTTCGTTCAATTACCGGCAAGTCTATCACTTATATTCCCATTCTGTTTCCTGGTGACCTCCTTTATGTGCTTCTTCTTCTTCTTCCTCGTTCGTCCTGAACAGGACGTTGGTTGCGTCGTGTCTGTTTACGCCGGAGCTGCGATATCTGCGCCTTTCGGCCGACACATCCGACTTCAGCACGGCATTTTTTGGGATAGGGTTTGCCTTCTCTCATCGATCCCTACTCTCTTAGCCAGACTGCAGTGATGCAGCCTGTTTCCAGGACCACCACGTGGAGATGGAGTAGGGTCTTGGTCAGCTCTGGTTCGCTGACCGTGACGCAAGCAGCTTGACTTTATGTGCAACGAGTGCCTGTTACGTACCGATATTTATTTAATTTGTTTACTATTCACATGACTCAGGTGTCCTTAATTGTTTATTTGGTATCGACAGGAGGTGTTATGGTAATGACCATAACAATACTGACATGATAATTTACTTCGAACAACGACAACAATCACAGCTTTAAAGGGGGTAAAAAAACTAGATCGAATACTCATTTATCACGCTTGTCTACCCTCGCTGACGTCAGCAAATCTGCATTCTAAATTGCTTATTTGTGATTCTGTCTTTTACATTTTTCATTCTCTTCTTCTTTTCCTTCTGTGCTTCGTGACTAAAAAGAGCACTTTAAAAAACATCGTTATGTCGCACTATCTCTTTCGCTTTTTTCTTTCAATTTATATTCTGTACTCTATTTCGTTCTATCTATTCTGCTCTTTTTTCTTCACTCTATTTCACTCCCTCTCTCGTCTACTATATCTGAGTCTTCTTTTTCCTTCACTCTATGTGTGTGTGTGTGTGTGTGTGTGTCTCTCTCTCTCTCTCTCTCTCTCTCTCTCTCTCTCTCTGTGTCTATATATTTGTATGTGTGTTTATTACTAAATGCAGTATTAAGATTTTATAATTATTCATTAAGTTAATAATGTATAAATTTGAAAACAATTTGAGCATTGTATTATTTCATGGGAGAAATGTTAAAAGGGCAATAATGTCTATTTCTGTATCCTGGAGAAATAAAGATTTCGTTCGTTCGATCGTTTGTTCTTTCTCTCAAACATTTTCTTCTTGTTTTTTTTTCACTCTGTTCGTTCACTCTGTCCCTTTTTGCCTCATCAAAGTCGTAACCAACCACAGCTGAATTCCAGGGTAAATACGTGAACTTTAACCCCATCGTCACTAAATGTGGTAGTCACAGTGTTAGAATAGAAACTCTAGGCTAGGACAATGAAATATAGACAGAGAGTCAGACTGACTCATAGATGGATGGATAGATAGACAGATGGAGAGACAGATAGACAGAGATGGAAAGATGGACAGACAGATGGAGCGACAGACAGACAGAGAGACACAGGTGGATTGATAGACAGATAGAAAGACGGAGAGATAGACTGACAGAGGGACAGACCGACGCATATACGATAGAATGACAGATAGGCAGATGGAGAGATAGACAGATATAGAGAAATCCATAGATAGATAGATAGATAGATAGATAGATAGATAGATAGATAGATAGATAGATAGATAGATAGATAGATAGATAGATAGATAGATAGATAGATAGATAGATAGATAGATAGATCAGTTTTTTAACAGTGAAAAGGAGAAGTGGTGCTAAAAAGAGGAGGACTGGGTTAAAGAGAGAGAGAGAGAGAGAGAGAGAGAGAGAGAGAGAGAGAGAGAGAGAGAGAGAGAGAAGATAAATATCGATGGGGTAACATAACGTAATCAATACGAGCCAGGGTAATCTACAAAGGTCCATACATGCTGTAGTCGCCGCGTCTGCGCCACTGTTATGTCGTCTGGAGGTGTAAAAAGGGTGGGACGTGATTTACCGATTAGAGAAAGATCTACACTTATACACACACACCACGTTAGTGAGATACTGCACTGTTTACAATGACATCAGTAGATATGTCCTTATTCTCTCTACCTGATACTGTTGGAGTTTTGACAACCGGAACGGCATTCAAATATATTTAATGTGACATAGGAAGAGCGGAAAAATTAAGCCCGAAGAGAGAGAGAGAGAGAGAGAGAGAGAGAGAGAGAGAGAGAGAGAGAGAGAGAGAGAGAGAGAGAGAGAGAGAGAGAGAGAGAGAGAGAGAGAGAGAGAGAGAGAGAGAGAGAGAGAGAGAGAGAGAGAGAGAAGCTAACAGCTCGATACCTTAAACAGGGGGCCAGCAGCCGGTCATTCGCTATCTTCCGGTAACCCACAGGAGATAACTTGGTAGATTTCTAGGTGTCAGAGGAGGGGGAATAAGAAAGAATTTCGGACTATCCTTCTTCTTATTCTTTGGTCCTTGGCCGCTGATTGACAAAGCGATCAGTGACCATCACGCCTGGTGGCGTCTTGTAGGTCATCAACAAACAGTCTCCAAATTGCTCGGTCGGCAGCCATCTTTCGTGTGGTGCCCCCAACTGTGGTTCATGCTTTACATCCCGGCCTCCACAGTTCTCTCTGCCAGGTAGCATTTTGGCCGGCCTCGCTTTCACTTTCCTTCTGGAGTCCATATCATGGCAATTCTGGTGATGGTTGTGATGGACGAACTCGGCTGACCCTGAACTTTGTTGTAACTTCTTGTAAAAACGGGACTTCTTTCACGTGGATTCATTAGCTATGCAACTGTTCCACACAGAGGGCAAACACGTTTGCTGATTGATATGCGGAGAGTTTACCTATCGTTCATTCTGGTCATCGCATTGATTTAAGGAGAGATTAAATCACGCCCACTAACATCTCTTGAACAATCATAGGCAGTTATTTTCATTAACTTGGCCAGTGGGGGCGTTGCCAGAATCAAACAGATAATGCGACCACGATCAAAGAGACAGACTGAGGGATTTCAGGGGAGACTATCGGCGCTATCAAAGACAGTAGTGGTCCCTGATACGAGACGCAGTTTCTTGCCGCTATTTTCGCGTCTCGGTGTCAACCGCAGAACCGAGCGAACGGGGAAAGCCGAAACGGGCAGCAGCGAGCGGAGATACGAAGACCAGGGGGCGGCTCCTCCCCTTGATTTGGCGGTCAGATCCCCAAAAGTTCCTGGGATGAAATAAGCTGTCAAGTTTTTCATGTCCCACTCAACTTACATTCCATTTTAGATAAATAGACCATGAAGAATAGACACTTTATCACTCGCTGGCCAGACCTTTATAGAAGCACTAGCTTTATTGAAATCTTGTTATAGATTTTCCCCTGGATTTTATATATATATTTGCAGTGATTTCTATTCTGTGCAAAGCGGTAATATATTGTGTAAAGTGATCAGTGGTCGTTCAGTCATTCTATTTCAATGGATTTTGTGTTAATTTAAATCTATTAAATTAAACCATCTCAATAGTTCCAGTTGTAAATATAATGATCTATCTATTATATTATTTCAAAAGATAATAGATGCTTAAATTAACTTTTAAAGTCGCGAAGGAATTTATAATTAATAAATTCAGTTAAGTCCTAGTTTCATAGATGTGTGTTTTTAACCACTAGAATTCGCGCAGTGTTTATTAAATACATAATTAAATACTCGAGTGTATTATAGGCTTAACGGGAAATTTATCGCGCTTGATTTTTCGGTATGTCACATGTCTTTTTTCTTTCACACAGAGTGATCGTAACCTGCGGTCCCAGCTAAATAAAGAAAGAAATAAAGAAACCATCCTATAAACTTCCAGTCATATTGAAGAAACATTTCTTTTAAATATAATCTTGTGGCGGTCCTTTGCGACCTAGCTGTCAGAATTAAATGAAATAAAGCCCACCCAAGAACATTGTAAAGAACAATCATCAAATTACCATTACAAACCTGTAAGATAAACTGGAAGGTAATCATCGCCAGTAGCGATATTATATTTACTGTTTACTGTGAGAGAGTACATATTTTCCTGACTGTGACTGAGCCTAGTTTTTCCTCAATTGGATTTAATAAAACTTTCCGGTCAGTTACTATCATCACGCATTGAAGAAATTTTACCATAGCGGAAGATTAAAAGAGACCACTTCATTTTCACCCCTGTGCCGAACTGTGTCAGTGCCATCCCATAGACTCCTTTTTTATATATAATAAAAAACACAAGAACTCTTAGTCTTCAAGTCTTGCGATAAGTGAGAATATTTGTTACCAGCAAAATCTCGCAAACATCTGGGGCGGGACATCGAAGGACTAGACAGTTCACATGTCAAGAGAATACTTGCTGTTTTATATACTTTTATGGATCGTCTGAGGCTGCATTAGGTAAGTGTGTGAGTATATGAATGTGGATCCTCACGCGTGTGCATGAATGACAGGAAATTTAATCTTTTTTTCTCTTGTAACCCTTTTGTTAACTTTCGTGCCTGGTAATATAATTTTTCTGTACTCCCTGCACTGTTCCTTTAAGGGGGAGGTGATAATTGGTTAACTCTGTTTTAAACCCCCCTCCTTTCCATTTGCTTAGTAAAAGGAAGAACAGCTGGGAAGAACAGGTTTTTTCTATCACCTATACCTAACTTTGTAACACCTCTTTCAGAGCAATTAACTTCACTGTTAGGTTAACGTACCCGTGTTCCTGATATTATTTATCTCTGGACTGGGTTTATCTTTGTCTAATAAGCGGGAAGGGCTTAGTCGATACCAATCTTCTTCACCCGTCCCAAACTTGTTATTTGCATTTGTGTACTTATGATAATTTATGTAATACCTGATATTTGTTAGTGATTGATGTTTAAGGTGAATAAAATCACATAAACTCATTGATTACTGTGTTGGAGATACCCAAAGCCCAACTTTTCCCCTATTTGTTTAATATAGTTTGTATCTACGTCGTCTGTGTGTTTGAAAACACCAAATCGGTGTGCGCGCAGAGGTGTGTCTGGAAAACTGGCAAATAATTGTTTGACCAGGAGAGCGGAAGAGAAGATTGAGAGAAACGATTTGTCGTAAATAAGTCTGTCTTTACTCTCCTCCAGCACGCTGTGAAGCAACTATTTAATCTCTACATTTTCTATCACTGAGTTTTCCAACATCATTTCACTCTAAACCGGACCACTATTTCTAAGACTTTTTGTCTCTCAAAATAAATTTTCGACAATGGTGTCAGGGTCTCATCTGAGGATGAGGCCAATCCAATTCCAGCGTCTACCCGCCATGGTGTTCGGCCTCTCCTGCTGGCATTTAAAAGCGCGGCATTTGCAGGATCAAATGCGCTTCTTCCCCCTTGTTTCAGTGAAAACCTGCTATCTAGCTTACTAAAAGTCACTTTACTTGTTAACTGCGTAAGATAGGAAACGATCTTTTGTTTGAAGTGAAATTACCATTCAGTAAAATACTATTTATTTTGAATTTTCAACCGCTCTGTCAGTAGGACTGCACGAAGCAGATCGTTTGGGGTGGGGGGTGGAGGGGGGGGGGGGAGAGGGGGGGAGGGGGGGGGGAGAAACGCGATTTACACGTAGCCTGCACTCATTTCAAATTATTCATCAAATACCCTGGAACCTAAAAGAGACATGCTTTTAACAAGGGAACTCTTCCTACCACACAATCCATTCATAAGCAATACATTTTATGGCATCCCAAAACAACTTATACGAACTCCACAGAACCAAATAATTTCATCAAGGACCACAAGTGCTGACGCTCAATGATACGGGATCAAAGTCAAGTCAAGTTAAGTCAAGTCAAGTCAACAAGGTAGACCTTTAGATAGCTCAGTATTTCTAAAGAAAACCCCCCCCCCCCCCCCTTCCCCCCAGCTCCATGGTTGCCTGCCGCTGTCTAAAACCTTGAGAACATCAATATTTTAAGTGTACTCTGAAGCAGGTACTCTGTCATTTTTGTTCACTAATGGTTTATTACGTGTCAATCATTACCGGCATTACTGATCCAACATTATGCATCTGTCGAACGGATCAGGAGTTGTTGGAAATTATTGTTTTTATGTTTTGTTTTTAACTACGTGTTTTAAAACCACTTTTATACAAGACAAAATACGCAATGGAAATATTTGTCACCTTTCAAATCTTTGGCTCTCAAAATCTCTAGAGCTCTGTGTTCCACTTACCGTAGAACTTTTGCCTGCTAGGTAGGCTTTCATCTGTGAAATTTTTACCGCATTGATCCAGTCGATTACATGAAGTAACAAAAACAATGTAAAAAATAAATGTGGAGATAACTCCTTTATAGTAAGGGAGTTAAAGTAAGGGAAATAATTAACTAAGAGTATAAATTGTGTTTTGTACATGAAAAAGCGAGCTTCAAATGGTGAACGGCAATGTGTAGATTAAGTGAAAATATTCCTAAGAATAGCCAAATCAACAAGACTTTTGCTTTAAACATATCTCTAACAATAATTATTATTTCTTTGAGCTTTACATTATATATTTAAACTTATCAGCATATTTTTTTCCAAAGATTAATTTTTACCGGTCAGAAGTGACAGTAGCTCCGAACAACAAATATTCAATTATAACTTTAAATCACAAAAACAAGTAAGGGGAAATTTTGTATGGAACCTCATTTATTATTTTAACAAACGCACTAAAATAGAAGATATTTGTTCCTTACATTTTATTGCATATAATAAAAGTTGATGGTCAGTAATCAATAATTCGCCATATCGTTCACAAATGTGTGTGTGTGTTTTTTAATTAGTCCTAAGCACAACTAGAAATGAAAAATATCCATATTTACCAACGGCCTTGCTGATTCGAATGAAATTTAGAATGTTGGCTTGTACTTAAAAAAAAAAGTTGGATTGAAGTAATCACATTTTTCGATTTTACGCGCTATTTCAAGCGATGCAATTATTTCCCTTAGCTTTAAGAGAGTTTTGATCTTACCCTCCTTACTTGGCATCGTTTCACACGTTTCAGGACATACACGGGAAATTATATTGTTGTTATGAGGATGACATATTCTCAGTATTGAAAATGAGTAATGTCTTTACAGTCATTAGTAAATGAAGAGCCAATAAGAAGTACGGTAGCATGGCCAACAAAGTTTACCATGATAGATATGAAATTTCATCAGAAACAAAATTGAAGGTACGCTTTTCGATCAAAAATTTATTACAAAATATATAGGATATAAGCCTTATATTAAAATAGCTTGTAATAAGGTGTTAATAAATGAAAGTCCACAGGCATGCAAACAAAAACTACTTCGTTATAAATCTTCCGGCTTCTAAAATTTATGTCTACGGTGAATCGCCGTGAGATAATATCAAAAAGGAAATAGCGTTGCCAACGACCCGTGTTATTGAGTGGTTCAGTTAGACGGTAAACAACCGCATTGAGATTTGCTAGAGATTGGGTAAACAAGCTTCCATAACTTGAGTATACAGTTCTCGTCCCCTGCGGCTAGGACATCAAAGATAAGAGGTTCTCCCGAACTGATGAATTTCATTAAGTTTCGAAAAGTGAGAAACGAGTGATAGATTAGAATCGTGGTCGTTTATTTATTATTATTGTGATGAAATTGTTATAAAAATAATTACGATCTTAGGCAGAGATGTTTGAGATGAGTAATATGTGATTCATTATTCTTCCCTTTGCCGTTAAGTCACATATTAAACCTCATCTATTTATCTCATAACTTTGGCCATATTATATATATATATATATCACAGGCACGATATCAGTTGGATACAAGAGCAATAAAAAGTGCAGTGTTAGCTCATTCATCAGCCTTCAGCCATCAGCCTTCAGCCATCAGCCTTCAGCCATCAGCCTTCAGCCTTCAGCTTCCCAATGAACTTATGCTTTCCAACACAATCCGGGTTTTCCTGTCTAGTACCATCCATGTCTTTCTCATTCATTTCATGCATGTCTCAAATTCTCTTCTTCACGTGTTCTTCGGTCCCCCTATCCTTCTTTTTCCCTGGGAATTCCAGAACCAAGAATGCCTGGCTATACTATCAACATGTTGTCTCAGTGTGTGTCCTATCCATCGCCAGCGTCTTCTTCTCATGTCTTGTTCCACTGGCACTTGTCTGGTTCGTGTCAGCAGTTCTGCGTTAGCGATCTCACCATACCACTTTAATCCTTCCATTCTACGCTAGCACCCATGACTGAGGGTCTGTAGTGCGGGATAGGTCATGAAAAATGACTTTTCATTTGCGTACGAAAAATACTCCAAAACAAACGGGGCGCACAAGTGGCGGGCGGTAGGAAGGAGTGGGGAAGAATACTTGAATAGGAATACATAGATACATTTGGTTGAGAGACATAAGCTTTGGTGATAAAAGGTTGAGAAGTTAAGAGGTGACAGTCAGGTTGGACGGACGGACAGATGGACAGACAGACAGACGGACGGACAGACAGAAGGATATACAGATGGCTTAATGGATATTTACATAGATAAGTAGACCAACAGACAGGAGGACACACACACACACACACACACACACATATATATATATATATATATATATATATATATATATATATATATATATATATATATATATATATATATATATATATATATATATATATATATATATATATATATATATATATATATATATCATCATCATGTGACGTATTCTTTCCAGAACGTTGTCTCCATTACAGCTGCTCTGAACGCATCACGATTCTGGGCAAGTCGACCTGCATCAGCCAAAGACAAGTTCAGACTCTCTGTGATGTCCTGGGTCCACCGTCGTCTAGGTCGACCCCTTCCCCTTTTTCCAGGGACCATGCCTTCCATCACTGTTTTTTCCAGACTATTATGTCTTTTTATATGACCGAAAAATTTCAGCTTCCTTATTGCGATGGTATTTAGGAGCCAATGTTCCTGTATGTTTAGTGAGTGCAGTACTTCTCTGTTGGTCTTTTTTTCTGTCCAGGGTATTCTCAACATCTTCTGTAGCATTTCATTTCGAATGATGTAATCTTTTTTGCAACTGTTTTATTGAGTGTCCAAGTCTCGCAGCCGTATGTTGCTACTGGGAATATACATGCTCTGATCAGTTGTAACTTTGTTTCTTTGCTTGTGCCTTGCCATAGGTTTTTCATCTGTATTAGCTTATGTGAAGCAATTGCAAGTCTTCTTTTAATTTCTACTGCACAGTCGCCAGAGCTGTTAATGATTGATCCTAAGTATTCGAATTCATTAACACTTTCCAGTTCTTCGTTATCAATTTCAATTTCTGGTTTGGTCTTTACTTTGTCTGTTGTCAATACTTTGGTCTTCTTGGTGTTTAGGTATAGATTCTGGGCCTCGCTGTGTTTTTTGGTGGACAGAAGTAATTGTTCAAGTCCTTCTGGGTTGGTCGATAGGAAGACTGTGTCGTCAGCATATCTGATTTCCGGGATCTGGTACCCGCCGATGTTAAATGAGTCAAACTCTGTGTGTTCTTGGTCATCTCTTACGTTTCTCATGATATTCTCGGCATAAATGTTAAACAGGTAAGGGGAAAGGGTACAGCCTTGTCTTACTCCTTTCTGTACTTCAAACCATTCTGATGTTTCCCCCTCTATTCTTACGGCTGCCTGTTGTTCTTGGTACAGCAGTGCGATGAGTTGTATAAGGTGTTTTGGAAATCCCATATTTTTCATAATATCCCATAACTGCTGATGTTGTACACAATCAAAAGCTTTGGTGTAATCAATGAAACAAGTATGTAGGTCAACGTTGAATTCTCTACACTTTTCTATGATGATCCTCATGTTGAATATATGATCTCTAGTGCCTCTACCTGGTCGAAAACCCGCCTGTACTTCATTTATTTCTTTTTCTAGCTTTTGTTGCATCCTTTTCATTATGATTTGTAAAAGTATTTTGCTGGCATGGCTTATAAGAGCTATAGTTCTGTAGTTTGTGCACAGTTTCAGGTTGCCCTTTTTTGGCAAGGGTATGTAAATTGATCTTTTCCATTCCTTGGGCCAAATTCCGCTTTGCCAGATCTTGCAGCATAATGCATGGTATATACGAGCGCTGCCTTCTCCTCCTGCCTGTATCATTTCAGCTGTTATTTCATCACAACCAGGAGATTTTCCACTTTTTAAGTGTTTGATTGCATTCCGGATTTCCTCTATGGTAGGTTCTGGTTCACGTTCCGCTTCATTCATGACGTTGTTATCTGCCGCTTTGTTTATTTCCGTATACATTTCTTGACAGTACTCCTTCCATCTGTTCAGAATATCTTTACGTTCTGTTAGAGTGTCGCCTTTCTTGTCGTTTATTGCTCGGGGTGATGATTTAAAGTTGCTGTTTTTTAATGTTCTTACTTCAGAAAACATATTCTTACCCAATCCCTGTTCGCGCATTTCCTCTATTTTCCTGCAGGTGTCGTTTATGTATTGTTGTTTGTCTTGTCTGACTCGTTTTTTAATCTGCTTTGTGTATTCCTTGTACAAATCCTGATTTTCTGTATCTTTTTTGGACTTCATTTTTCTTCTCTCTACCACCAACTTCAGTGTTTCGTCTGAGATGTATTCTCGTCTCTTTATACTTCTTTTAGGAATTAACCTCTGTGCATTCGTAATATATACATCTCTGATGTTATTAGCAAGTTCATCTGGTGTCATTTCCTCCTGTACTGCCATAAGAATGTCAAATTTGTTCTGAATATCGACACTGTACTCTTCTGGTATGGCGCTTGTGTCATAACGTATTACTTTGACGCTTGTAACGACTTTTTTCAATTTGATCTTGAAGTTTGCAGCAAGAAGTTCATGGTCGGAGTCACAGTCTGCTCCTGGGAACGTCTTGATGGATGAGATACAAGATCGCCACCTTTGTTGTATTAAGATATAATCTATTTGGTTCTTGCTTTTTCCGTCCGGTGACGTCCATGTATATAGTCTTCTAGGGTGTTGCATAAAAAGAGTATTCGTGATGACTAGGTTGTTTTCTAGGCAGAATGTTGTCAAGCGTTCTCCTCTCTCATTTCTCTGGCCCAATCCATAACTTCCTTTCACTCTTTTTTCATGTTCTAATCGTTCGTTTCCAACTTTGGCATTAAAATCTCCCATTATTATCCTAATATCTTGCTTATTTGCTTTCTCTAATGCATTTTGCAGTTCATTGTAAAAATCTTCAATTTCCTGTTCTTCAGCAGCTGCTGTTGGCGCATATGTTTGTATAATTGTGATGTTCTTTCTTTTCCTTTCAGTCTGATTGTGACAATGCGGTCATTTATGGGATTATATCCTAATAGGGAGGCAGCTGTCCTTTTAGACAGGTAGAGGCCGACGCCGCTCTGACCTCCTCTCTCTTTGCCTGAGTATATGAATGTTCCTCCTGATGGAATCGAAAAGTGTCCCTGGCCCGACCATCTGTGCTCTGAGATGCCCAGGATATCGATGTTTAGTCTTTCCATCTCGTTCTTCACTATGTACTGTTTTCCTTGGTATAAGCTTCTGACGTTCCATGTTCCTATTTTGATTATTTTTCTAAGACCGATGACATGGTTTTCCGTGGTAACACAGTCAGGCTTTTGGCCGTCATCACGATTACCTGTACTGACGCTGCCAACGATCTCTTCCCCAGTTAAATATGATCTGCCTGGCCTGGGGGCCTCACCACCAGATCTTTGTGTAGTATTCAGATTAGCCATTATGGATTTCTTGGCATTGTACATTCAGTAGTTTGCCATTGCTTTCTGGATGGTTCTGGCCGCTTACCATTACAGTCCATGGTGCGCCCTCAGCCCGATACCAGGCCTTTCCAACTCCTCCCCTAGAAGCCGTTGTCAAAATATTATTGATCATCCGCCCGTTCGGCCAGCAGTTGTGTGTACTGTTTAAGGGGGACCTCCCTTTTTCAATTTACTCATGTAGTTTGGCCGGCCAGTCAAAGACGTTGCCCGGGGGGTGGCGCTGCCGTACACAAGCAGACTCGAGGAGCCATACATGAGCTGAACTGGAGTGGGGGAACCAAATAGGATCCAGGCCATCCTCAAAAAGAGGAAGTGACTGCCTCTCACCGTGAGGTACTATCCCTTACACACTCCAGCCCTACCCCCTATATATATATATATATATATATATATATATATATATATATATATATATATATATATATATATATATATATATATACAAAGAGACAGACAGATAGACGGACAGATAGAAATACAGACAGACAGACGGACATACATACATACATACATACATACAGACACAGACAGATAGATTAATAGATAGATAGATAGATAGATAGATAGATAGATAGATAGATAGATAGAAAGATAGATAGATAAATAGACTCGCTGATGAATGCACATCTACCTACCCGGTATATATATATATATATATATATATATATATATATATATATATATATATATATATATATATATATATATATATATATATATATATATATATAGGACAGACAGACAGTCAGGCAGGAAGCAGACAGACAGACAGACAGACTGACGGACGGACGGACACACACAGACAGACAGACGGAAAGGGGAGCAAATAATAACAGCACTGTGACCTCCTTTCATAGCGACAAAAGAGAGTGTCTAAAAGAGTGTACGAAAAAGAAGAAGAAGAAGAAGAAGAAGAAGAAGAAGAAGAAGAAGAAGAGGAGGAGGAAGAAGAGACGAAGAAAAAAAGGAAGAAGAAGAAGAAGAAGAAGAGGAAAGAAAGAATAGAAAGGCCTGCTCATTGTAAGCACGAAGTATTTACAGAAATCAATTTTGAAACCAGGAAAAACAAGTATATAGATTATTTTATCATTACAGGCTTCAATTAAACAGCAAAAGATCGATACCAGTTCAGACTTTACCACTAAAGCGCTGGTAAGCGATCTGTCAACTGCTACAGGCGTTCAAAAACACAAGGCGCTGGCAATATGCTTTAGGGAATTACTGCTACGTATGTAACTTCGCTCACCAGTGTGTTACGGGAGCCCGAAAGGAAAGCTAAGAAAGGTAGCACTGTGATCTCCATGCAAATCGTAAAAGAGAATAGAGGGTCGGTCTGTCTGTCTCTGTGTCTGTCTATCTGTCTGTCTCGGTGTCTGTCTGTCTGTCTATGTGTCTGTCTGTCTCTGTTTCTGTCTGTATCTGTGTCTGTCTGTCTCGATGTCTGTCTGTCTCTGTCTGTTTGTCTGTCTCTGTGTCTGTCTGTCTGCATGTCTCTGTCTGTCTGGCTCTGTTCTGTGTCTGTCTTTGTGTCTATCTCTGTGTCTGTCTCTCTGTGTCTGTCTGTCTCTGTCTCTTTCTGTCAATGTCTGTCTGTCTCGGTCTGTCTCTGTCCGTCTTTGACTGTCTGACTGTCTCTGTCTGTCTGTGTCTGTCTTTGTCTGTGTGTCTCTGTCTGTCTGTCTCTGTCTGTCTGTCTACCTACCAACCTACCTACCTACTTACCTACCTACTTATTGTCACGTGGGTCTTTATATCATTAAATTACCTACATCTTCTTCCTATTCTCTCACCCTAATCCTTTCATTTTATTACTTTTCCGTACTTGTTTTTCCTGTATTTTTTCGCATCATTCGTTGCGAAAAATATATTTCTTTCCCATCATCGTTTTTCTTTCTCATACTGACTAGTAACCTTATTGCATCAGATGTCAGTCGCGCAGGTAAGACGTGAAGGTGTGAGAAATTCGTTTCGCTGGACATAGAGCAGACTTTTGGTCTACCATTTTGTTCACCTGTCACTAGCTTAAGGTGTCAAACCCGGCATCTGTACGACGCAGTTGTAGACGGTTGTCTGAGATTTGCAACTGTCACGCGCATTTCTCGGTCACTGGTGGCAGTTACGTCACGCGTTAAGCTGACGTAAATGTTGAGAGTAGGGGAGATAATTTCGCTTGGCGAAATAAGTTTGGGCCTTTGTCTAATTTTAAGATATTGGCCCGAGTTTGTAACTCACTTCACTCATTCTACATTTTACAGTAGACGTGGGCACTTCGTTCTAGAACACTTAAATTTATAAGTGATATCTCTTAGTTTCGTTGTGACATCGTAGTGCTGTGCTTGAGGTATATTAATATTATATGTCTAGTATTGTGTGTAGGGTTTAAAGTGTTTAAAGCATTAAATCGCTCATTTCATTTTAACTAGTTTCTTTTGAACTGAGTGTATAATTTATAAGTCTGTATTATTTTCTAGTGAAGCATACAGTGGAAGGCAGAATAAATAATATTTCTAAGCTTAACAAACTAGTAGCTATAAGGAATTTAATTTAACGGCTAATACTCAGACGAGAATATTTTATATCAAACTTATAAAATGCTAGACGCGACATCAGCGAATATTGACGGAATACGCACCATATTCCTAAATTCCTGGTGATCGATTTTATATAACTTATTTCACCGGAAGTTTAAATATAAGTCAAGCTGTAGGCTTGCTGTTTTAAATGTAAGTTATATTGGGTACATAATATGAAAATGATTTATATGTGCTTTTCTTTTTATACAGTGAAATACTGGGGGTGACCCGAACTTTACCAGCATTTAATAAGAGTTCATAATTGTGAAGAAATAGACAGTCCTTATTTTGAACCACGTGGGTTTCTCAAGTAACACTGATCTGACGGTGCAAGTTAGACAGTAATACCATATCCCACTAACGGGCTTTTTCAAAGACTGTAATGATCAATACTGGGCCTGTGAACCAGATCTTAATTTCTTCCATAAACTCTACGTAAATTTTCTGCCTGGCGGCGAGAATAATTACAATCTATGACATAAACTTTCCGACATTGTTGACAAGTGAGTGGGGAACCAATAATTTCTGTTTTGAGAGATGTTCCACCGGTCATCTTCCTAATTAAGGGAAACTTCGTGTTCTGACATTTTGTGCTCGTTTAAGCCTAATTCTTACCTCGGGAGTCAAGTGACATTAACTTTAATCTGAAATAACTATCGCCTGAAGCAGACGCTCCCCAGATCCATTTTTTTAATGAAACCAACCAACAAATCTGCAGAGCTGGGATCTGTTTCAGTAAACGACAGTAACAGATAAAAAGTGTGAGTGTCCAAAATTTGCGCCAGCCGGCGAAACCACAACCCGATTGTAAGTATATCAGGGCCCTGATGAAAGAATCGAGTGAAAGTGACGGAAGGAGGTTCGTTGTATAATACCCTCATTTGTTATATGTGTTTTTTCCTTAGGCGAGATTTGCTGCTTAAGTAACGTGTTACGTTAGAATAGATACTGCTGTCAAAGTCAGTCTATACCTTCAAAGGGGGACAATAATAGACTCTAACCACATGCATCTATAACTTTTTTGGGCCATCATCTGTCATCCTAACGGGGCTGTGGGCTAAACCTAGAGTTAAGATCATAGCGGGGCTATCACCCTTGTAGCATTTTCTTGATATTTTATGACTATTTGTATATGTTTTCCTTGATGTATTTCTTTGGTGTTGTGAGAAGATTTTACATGATAAATAAAATCTCTCTTGAACTAAATCAGTGCGTTGGTCAGCTCGTTCAAATATTTAAATAAGTATTGTTATAGTTTTCCCACGTCTGTGTGTCTAACTGTTGTCACTTGAAGACGTGTGCACGTGAGTGGTATGTTCATACATAGTAACATATGTTGTCAATAGTCTGTCTGACTCTTATATATCTGTCGTAGAAGATAGGCCTGAGAGAGAGAGAAGATTCTTGTTTTTTTTTTCAGGGGACAGCTCTATTTGATTCGCTACCACTGCACTCTTGGGAAAATCTATTTCCTTTTTTGTTTCTAACTCTCACTGTGTATATCACATATTCTAATCTATTCAGAAGGGACCAACCTAAGTCTTAATACTCCTATCGAAAAATCTACGACAAATGGGTTCTCGTGCGTAGGATTTTTGAACTTAGAATAGGAAGACGAGTACGACAAATGGGTTCTCGTCCGTAGGATTTTTGAACTTAGAATAGGAAGACGAGTACGACAAATGGGTTCTCGTCCGTAGGATTTTTGAACTTAAAATAGGAAGACGAGTACGACAAATGGGTTCTCGTCCGTAGGATTTTTGAACTTAGAATAGGAAGACGAGTACGACAAATGGGTTCTCGTCCGAAGGATTTTTGAACTTAGAATAGGAAGACAAGTACGACAAACGTGGACTCGTCTATCTGGATTTTGTATTTAAGATTCTTTATTCTGTAATAGAGTAAGAGTGTGATGTCTTGTGAGTTTTGTATCTTTTTAAAATAATTTATCCCCTAGACTAACGATCTGTTTTCGGGCGTGCTGACCACACAAACTGATAGTTTTTTCCACAGCATTTAGAAATAATATACATTTCAGTTACAGGTTGATTGTCGGAATATATGTTAATTACTGATTTTGTAATACTAAACGCTGGTAAAGTAGTGAGTGTATAACATTCACTGGGGTTTGAAGAAGTAGGTGTTTGAGCAAAAGCTAAGGAGTGCGTTTCGGACTATTTGTCCAGATTAATTGCCTCCCTTACCCTAACTGTCTTCAGGGGTGAACTTGATAGTGGACTTTATAATTAAGGGATTATTTTTCTCTTTAATTTTTGCAATAATTATTTTGCTTTTCCACTGTAGCAACTTATTTTTCAGAAGTAATCTTAACTACCATTTAGTTGGCGTAGTCGTGTTTTGCATTAAGTGCTTTATTGCCGATAATAGCAGCGATAGTTAGATTTTAATTTGAAGGAGGTATCCCAGGGTTAAGGATATCATCTTTTGATTTTTGGTAATTTTTTTCTCGTAAGTGGTAGGAACCAGTGTATCCTTTTTTCTATTTTCGTTCTCCACTAGTCTCAGTCACTGACATAATATGGCCGAGAGGGCAAAGCTTAGACAACTTCTCAGGGACGAAGCGAGAAAGGAGGGACTGGAAGGAGAAGAAGCGAAAGCATTTGTCAGAGACGAACTTGAGAGATATGATGCGGAGAGGAAAGCAGCGGAAGCTAAGGAAAAAGCAGCCGCAGATTTACAGCAGAAGAAGATGGATGAGGATATGGAAATCCGCAGGATGCAGCAGGAGGAACGTGAGAAGGAGAGACAGCATGAGGAAAGAGAGAAAGAGAAGGAGAGACAGCATGAGAAGGAAAGAGAAGAGAGACAGCACGAGTTGGCACTTAAAACTCTAGAATTCCAAAGTCGTGGCGCTGCCTCTACCTCCAGCAATGGAGAGTCTTCTCCTCATTCTTCCTTAACTGATCCTTCTAACACTCAATCTCTTCACCTCACTGCTATGTCTTTTCCGCTAGAATCTTTCCCTTGTCCAAATGAGAAGATTGACACTTGGCTAGAAAAATTTGAGAAAATTGCAATTCTGTACGGTTTAGAGAGGTCGCGTTGGAACATGAAGCTTTCCCAGGCTTTGAAAAGTTCTGCGTATGATGTTTACGCCAAACTGGAAAGCAGCCAACAAGACAACTATGATCTGTTGAAGAAAGCGTTACTGGAGCGCTTTGAAATGAACGCTCGCAAATTTTTGCAACTGTTTCGCAACAGCCGGAAAGAGAATTCTGAAACTTTTCAGCAGTTCTCGTCTCGTTTGAAGGGTTATCTGACAAAGTGCCTAGAGCTCTCGCAGCTCCCCTCTACCTATGAAGGTCTTGAGGAATTTGTTTTAACAGAACAAATAAAGAACACATTGTCTGCAGATACCCGGAGATTTCTAGCTGAGCAGGGTGCAGAAAAACTTGAAGACATCTTAGAGAAGTCTGAGCGTTACCATAATGCGCTGGCTGAACTACCGGCCACAAAGCGGAAACCGACAGAGGAGCATTTTCGAAAACATAACCTAGAGCAATCTTCTCAGGCTTCTAACCAAAATAACCACAGAGAAACTGCACCTCAAAACCCCTCTCCTCAAAAATCCAAGTTCTACAAGAACAAGTACCCCAACCACCCCAAACAGTCTGATCAACCCGACCGCCCTACATGGCAGCGTAGCCAGAAAGGACACGGTGGCAAAGGGAGAACACCTGAGCACGGGACATATGATCAGACCGAGCACACCGAGCCTAAACGCATCGGATGCTTATTAACAGTCTCGCAAGGTGGAATTATTGACAGTGATTCCCAACCTGTTGGGGATAGACCCTCAACGCGAGGTACTGTTACTTTGAACGGTTCTCAAACTTCTTGCTTATTTGACACGGGGCTTTCTTACGATTGCATTGTTGCCAGAAAGCTGGTTAAACCCGGTCAAGAGACAGGAGAGACCGTCAAACTTTGTGGAGTTCGTAAGAGTGATGCACCTACAGCGCTTCCCACCGCATTGGTGGAGATCCACTCTGATTTTGTCAGAGGCGTGAAGAAAGCGGCTGTTATGGATGATCCCATCTACCCAGTCATACTTGGCGGGAGATACGTGTGTATTGGGAAACCGGAAGAGCCGATTGTGGCAGCAGCAACTACAAGAGGGCAAACCAAGAAGGAACGGGAGCCTGCGCCTAATTTGTTACCCATGGAACTTAAAGAAGCGCAATACAAGGACCCTACTTTGGCACCCTGCTTTAGGAAACTGCCCATGGCTAAGGAACCCAGACAGCACGGGGACATTTTTTCTAAGGAGAACGGGCAAGCCTGACCAAGGTTACAACCAGCTCCTAGTACCGAAACAGTACAGAAGCCAAATCCTAGAAATGGGGCACTCTCTTCCCTTCAGCGGACATATGGGACAGAACGCCACAAACCAACGTATAACCACTCATTATTGGTGGCCAGGAGTAAATACTGATATTATCAGATATGTCAAATCCTGTGCCCAGTGCCAACGTGTGCCACCCAAGCAACGAGCACCCCCAGTCTCTTTGGGTGAAATGCCAATAATGGGAACACCATTCGAACGGGTTGTGATCGACATTTTAGGGCCTTTCGAAAGGACTAAAAGAAGGAACAGGTTCATCCTGACCTTAGTCGATACATGCACTTTATGGGCAGAAGCTATCCCGCTAACATGCGCAGATGCCAAGCATGTCGCAGAAGCCCTCGTGCAGATTTTCACTCGGTTGGGATTCCCTCAGCAAGTGTTGACGGATAACGGATCTCCATACCGAAACCTGTTGATGGATGAGATCGTTAAGATCTTGAGGACCCAACACATCCACACTAAGCCATATACTCCGGCCGAAAATGGGCTCATGGAACGTGCTAATGGAAACCTCACCATGATGCTAAGTAAGCTGGCACAAGTGAAACCTGAAGATTGGGATCTCTGTATTCCTGCAGCATTATTTGGCTACAGAGAATCTCCTCATACTTCCACAGGATTTCCGCCAGCTACACTCTTATTCGGCAGACCCATTAAGGGCCCGCTTGAAGCCTTACTTCAGTCTCTGACAGACGAGAAGGCGGATGAGACAGTTGTCTCAGCCAGTAAATATGTGTCGGTTTTAAAGGAAAGGTTGAAACTAGGGTGGGACCTAGCAACGACTAACTTAAAGCGAGCTCGCACAAAGCACGCTAACTGATACAGGAAAGTTGCGAAAGAGAGAGAACTGGAAGCAGGAGAGAAAGTTTTGGTGTTACTCCCTACCGAGAACAACCAACTGAAGATCGGATGGCAAGGGCCGTTTACCGTCCTGAAAAAGATTTCTAAGGCTAACTACCAGATCTCTATTCAAGGAAAGGAGAAGGTTTTCCACTTAAATCTCTTAAAGAGATACTTGGAAAGACCAGTGCCAACCTCCGACCATCTCCTGACGATAGCCAGAGCTGACGAAGATGATGATAGTGGCAGGGATATTCCACCGCTATCACAAGAAATCTTTCAAAAATGTCAGAAGCGGCGACGCTCTTTCAAGCGCGCATGGGAGACATTCCAGAGGAAGGAAACTTTGGGGAGTAGACTTGAGTAGGAATTGGGAAGACGGGAGGGAAGAAGACAGACACCCCGAAGCTACGGTTATAGGAAATTTAATTCCATAACGTAGACATGGAGTGCTTCCATATCTTAAGGGGGGACGTCCTGTCACGTGGGTCTTTATATCATTAAATTACCTACATCTTCTTCCTATTCTCTCACCCTAATCCTTTCATTTTATTACTTTTCCGTACTTGTTTTTCCTGTATTTTTTCGCATCATTCGTTGCGAAAAATATATTTCTTTCCCATCATCGTTTTTCTTTCTCATACTGACTAGTAACCTTATTGCATCAGATGTCAGTCGCGCAGGTAAGACGTGAAGGTGTGAGAAATTCGTTTCGCTGGAC
The DNA here is from genome assembly GCA_024509875.1 of Oreohelix idahoensis. Taxonomy (NCBI): domain Eukaryota; kingdom Metazoa; phylum Mollusca; class Gastropoda; order Stylommatophora; family Oreohelicidae; genus Oreohelix; species Oreohelix idahoensis. The sequence continues at coordinate 190,891 of JAMPIV010021671.1, read as the reverse complement.
ATAGAGCAGACTTTTGGTCTACCATTTTGTTCACCTGTCACTAGCTTAAGGTGTCAAACCCGGCATCTGTACGACGCAGTTGTAGACGGTTGTCTGAGATTTGCAACTGTCACGCGCATTTCTCGGTCACTGGTGGCAGTTACGTCACGCGTTAAGCTGACGTAAATGTTGGGAGTAGGGGAGATAATTTCGCTTGGCGAAATAAGTTTGGGCCTTTGTCTAATTTTAAGATATTGGCCCGAGTTTGTAACTCACTTCACTCATTCTACATTTTACAGTAGACGTGGGCACTTCGTTCTAGAACACTTAAATTTATAAGTGATATCTCTTAGTTTCGTTGTGACATCGTAGTGCTGTGCTTGAGGTATATTAATATTATATGTCTAGTATTGTGTGTAGGGTTTAAAGTGTTTAAAGCGTTAAATCGCTCAATTCATTTTAACTAGTTTCTTTTGAACTGAGTGTATAATTTATAAGTCTGTATTATTTTCTAGTGACGCATACAGTGGAAGGCAGAATAAATAATATTTCTAAGCTTAACAAACTAGTAGCTATAAGGAATTTAATTTAACGGCTAATACTCAGACGAGAATATTTTATATCAAACTTATAAAATGCTAGACGCGACATCAGCGAATATTGACGGAATACGCACCATATTCCTAAATTCCTGATGATCGATTTTATATAACTTATTTCACCGGAAGTTTAAATATAAGTCAAGCTGTAGGCTTGCTGTTTTAAATGTAAGTTATATTGGGTACATAATATGAAAATGATTTATATGTGCTTTTCTTTTTATACAGTGAAATACTGGGGGTGACCCGAACTTTACCAGCATTTAATAAGAGTTCATAATTGTGAAGAAATAGACAGTCCTTATTTTGAACCACGTGGGTTTCTCAAGTAACACTGATCTGACGGTGCAAGTTAGACAGTAATACCATATCCCACTAACGGGCTTTTCAAAGACTGTAATGATCAATACTGGGCCTGTGAACCAGATCTTAATTTCTTCCATAAACTCTACGTAAATTTTCTGCCTGGCGGCGAGAATAATTACAATCTATGACATAAACTTTCCGACATTGTTGACAAGTGAGTGGGGAACCAATAATTTCTGTTTTGAGAGAGGTTGTCCACCGGTCATCTTCCTAATTAAGGGAAACTTCGTGTTCTGACATTTTGTGCTCGTTTAAGCCTAATTCTTACCTCGGGAGTCAAGTGACATTAACTTTAATCTGAAATAACTATCGCCTGAAGCAGACGCTCCCCAGATCCATTTTTTTAATGAAACCAACCAACAAATCTGCAGAGCTGGGATCTGTTTCAGTAAACGACAGTAACAGATAAAAAGTGTGAGTGTCCAAAATTTGCGCCAGCCGGCGAAACCACAACCCGATTGTAAGTATATCAGGGCCCTGATGAAAGAATCGAGTGAAAGTGACGGAAGGAGGTTCGTTGTATAATACCCTCATTTGTTATATGTGTTTTTTTCCTTAGGCGAGATTTGCTGCTTAAGTAACGTGTTACGTTAGAATAGATACTGCTGTCAAAGTCAGTCTATACCTTCAAAGGGGGACAATAATAGACTCTAACCACATGCATCTATAACTTTTTTGGGCCATCATCTGTCATCCTAACGGGGCTGTGGGCTAAACCTAGAGTTAAGATCATAGCGGGGCTATCACCCTTGTAGCATTTTCTTGATATTTTATGACTATTTGTATATGTTTTCCTTGATGTATTTCTTTGGTGTTGTGAGAAGATTTTACATGATAAATAAAATCTCTCTTGAACTAAATCAGTGCGTTGGTCAGCTCGTTCAAATATTTAAATAAGTATTGTTATAGTTTTCCCACGTCTGTGTGTCTAACTGTTGTCACTTGAAGACGTGTGCACGTGAGTGGTATGTTCATACATAGTAACATATGTTGTCAATAGTCTGTCTGACTCTTATATATCTGTCGTAGAAGATAGGCCTGAGAGAGAGAGAAGATTCTTGTTTTTTTTTTCAGGGGACAGCTCTATTTGATTCGCTACCACTGCACTCTTGGGAAAATCTATTTCCTTTTTTGTTTCTAACTCTCACTGTGTATATCACATATTCTAATCTATTCAGAAGGGACCAACCTAAGTCTTAATACTCCTATCGAAAAATCTACGACACTTATCTATCTATCTATCCATCCATCCATCCACCCACACCTATCTACCTACCTACCTACCTACCCACCTACCTATCAATCCATCCATCCATCCATCCATCCATCCATCCATCCATCCATCCATCCATCCATCCATCCATCCATCCATCTATCTATCTATCTATCTATCTATCTATCTATCTATCTATCTATCTATCTATCTATCTATCTATCTATCTATCTATCTATCTATCTATCTATCTATCTGCCTGCCTGTCTGCCCGCCTTTCTGCCTTCCTGCCTGCCTACTTATCTATCTAAATACCTACCTATACACACACACACTCACACACACACATATATATATATATATATATATATATATATATATTTTTTTTTTTTTTTTCATTTGTTGGCTTTGATGATCATCTGTTTGTTTTCCCAAATTAAAGACATTCTAATTTAAACATTATAATTTGACTTCTCGTTTAGCTATCTTCAAAAATACTATTCCTTTTGCTCAAGGGAGGTAAAAAGCTGAGTGGGAAAATTCACTAGGTGTCGGAACTGATTTATCTCCACGTTCTTTTTTCTGATGTCAATAAAAATTATGTTCACTATTGTTTAATTCTTTTTTTTTTTTCCTCCTTTAAGTTTTGAGGAGAAAGGAAAGATTAAAAGTAAAAGTTCTTTTTATTTTGATAAATATTTGATTGTTGTTGATCCAGCGGCGTTTATGCTCTCGCCCTTCGGTCCAATGCCAGGTAGTGTTTATTTACTTGTATTCGTCTTTTCCGTATAAGATGTTCCATTTATCTGACCTCGGAGGAAGGAGCACTTTCCTAACATCATCGAGTGCTGGACACTCGAATAGGTGGTGGTCAACAGTTTTATAGAGGTAGGTACATAGCTGGCACTCTGGAGTGTGTTGCTGCATTCTGATTATTGAGATTAATATTTTAAAACATTATATTCATACAAGAAATCGCGTTTAAAGCATATAATTTTTATGTACAGCAAGATAGTTTAATAAACTGGGGAATGGGAATAATCAGTTTCTTTGATTCGCTTTTCAGAGTTTTTGATATTGTCAGGCAGAATCGTTCTTGAAATAACGAGAAATTCAAATATGTTTCGCTTCTGAGAACTAAGGCTGTAAACATAACATTGTAGACGCATATACTTGCTTCATGAACATTCATAAAGAAAGGAATAATGGGAAGAGTGTTTCATATATACCATATGAAAGATCAACACTGACACAAACATATAGGAAATACTGTAGCACACATGAAATCTGTCATAAAAGTGTACTTGCGCGACATGGAAGGATTGAAAGTGTACGACAAGATCATTAATGTGGAACTGAAGAAAACGGTAGTGTAGGGTAGGACATACGTTAAGAAAACCAATCGAGAACATTACAAGGCGGTATCTGTTCTGAAATACCCAGGACACGAGAAAAATAGGAAGTCTTAAAACACGTAATAAACATCACGACGTGTGAGACGTGAAATAAAATGTTGAAAGCTAAACAGACACGGAAAGAAAACGGAGATCACGTTATCGCTGGAACAGCACAGTTATTTTTCAAGAAATGTACCGAAAGAACAAGAAAAGATTAGTCTGGGATTCCTAGTGACAAACACTAATTGTGTCTTGTGCGGCATTCTCGCTGGTTTTCTGAGTGCCAACAATATTGTTTACTGGGATTTTTGTGGCAACGTGCTCACGTCATTCAATTCTTACTCAGCGACGCCATGCAACTCCCAACATACACACACATATATATATATATATATATATATATATATATATATATATATATATATATATATATATATATATATATATATATATATATATATATATATATATATATATAGATATATATATATATATATATATATATATATATATATATATATATATATATATATATATATATATATATATATATATATATATATACTGGTCAGCCCCATGTAGGTCTTGGGGGCCTCTGAAGAGACACAGAAAGAATAAGACCACTGCACCTTGAGCGTGTCGTACAAGCCGACACTGTACATGGGACTGGCAACCTTATTATTTAAAACCAGTTGTCACAGAAACCATCGCTGCAAGAGTTTGTGAATGCTTGGTGCAGGCTTCTTGCCTGGGGACCAGCTACAGCGACGGCTCATTGCTCCATAAGGAGCGCAAAGGAAAATAATGAATGATAACATACTGGTATATGGTTGCGTTTAATGATTCCTTATGAGGTTGGAAGTAGTGTTATGAAAGATTATATTCACTCATGTTGCGTTTAATGATTCCTTATGAGGTTGGAAGTAGTGTTATGAAAGATTATATTCACTCATGTTGCGTTTAATGATTCCTTATGAGGTTGGAAGTAGTGTTATAAAAGATTATATTCACTCATGTTGCGTTTAATGATTCCTTATGAGGTTGGAAGTAGTGTTATGAAAGATTATATTCACTCATGTTGCGTTTAATGATTCCTTATGAGGTTGGAAGTAGTGTTATAAAAGATTATATTCACTCATGTTGCGTTTAATGATTCCTTATGAGGTTGGAAGTAGTGTTATAAAAGATTATATTCACTCATGTTGCGTTTAATGATTCCTTATGAGGTTGGAAGTAGTGTTAGTAGTGTTATAAAAGATTATATTCACTCATGTTGCGTTTAATGATTCCTTATGGGGTTGGAAGTAGTGTTATGAAAGATTATATTCACTCATGTTGCGTTTAATGAATGATTCCTTCCTGAGGTTGGAAGTAGTGTTATAAAAGATTATATTCACTCATGTTGCGTTTAATGATTCCTTATGAGGTTGGAAGTAGTGTTATGAAAGATTATATTCACTCATGTTCCGTTTAATGATTCCTTATGAGGTTGGAAGTAGTGTTATGAAAGATTATATTCACTCATGTTGCGTTTAATGATTCCTTATGAGGTTGGAAGTAGTGTTATGAAAGATTATATTCACTCATGTTGCGTTTAATGATTCCTTATGAGGTTGGAAGTAGTGTTATAAAAGATTATATTCACTCATGTTGCGTTTAATGATTCCTTATGAGGTTGGAAGTAGTGTTATGAAAGATTATATTCACTCATGTTCCGTTTAATGATTCCTTATGAGGTTGGAAGTAGTGTTATGAAAGATTATATTCACTCATGTTGCGTTTAATGATTCCTTATGAGGATGGAAGTAGTGTTATGAAAGATTATATTCACTCATGTTCCGTTTAATGATTCCTTATGAGGTTGGAAGTAGTGTTATGAAAGATTATATTCACTCATGTTGCGTTTAATCATTCCTTATGAGGTTGGAAGTAGAGTTATGAAAGATTATATTCACTCATGTTGCGTTTAATGGTTCCTTATGAGGTTGGAAGTGGTGTTATGAAAGATTATATTCACTCATGTTGCGTTTAATGATTCCTTATGAGGTTGGAAGTGGTGTTATGAAAGATTATATTCACTCATGTTGCGTTTAATGATTCCTTATGAGGTTGGAAGCAGTGTTATAAAAGATTATTTTCACTCATGTTGCGTTTAATGATTCCTTATAAGGTTGGAAGTAGTGTTATGAAAGATTATACTCATGTTGAGTTTAATTGAATCGCTATTCCTTTCCACGGATAGTCAAGCCCATGTCACACTTTAAAAGTTAACGATGATGCTAGTTTTGATGTTGATGAGGAATATTATAATTATCATTGTTACAATACTGGGGAAACGGACTTTCAGAAATAAAAGCTTACGCAGAATATAGAGAGTGGCGCAGGATTCACCAAGGTGGAACTGATAGAATCAGAAAGAGACCAGACGAACAAGGCATATTGAGAAAACGCTGGAATTGGACGAAACATGCATTGAAGAAAACAAGCTGATATCATTACAAGGCAGTCCGTATTCTGGAATCAGCAGGGTTAAAAGAAATAGAGGTAAAAAAAGCACACGGAGAAGCGACATAGACATAAACATGAACGGGATCAAGAAGACGTGGAAATAGGTTGAACGGACAGCACAGGGCAGGAGACCTTGGCCTATATTTGCTGAAGATCCCAAAACACTAAAACAAGAACATTATGCAAATACAGTAACACATACACAAATCAAGTTATGACACTAATCAAAATTCCCCGCTCTTCCACCCCTTTTCCAGTTATGTTTTTCGAACTATTGATCACGTGCTACAATCAACTCTCTCTTAAGTTGCAGCCAGGGGTGGGAACAGGAATAAGAAAATAGGAACAGATAAATAAAAAAAAAAAAAAAAAAAAAAAAAAAAAACGGAGTTAATAAGAATTGAAGGGGGAAAAGGGTAGTTCAAAATCGATAGATTGATACTCGCCACTTGGTAACGTTTTTTCGCGCCTTCTTTGTTATATTCTACAGATGTTTCACAAAAGCATAAAAATGACAAAAGCTGAGGCTGAAAAATTAGAATTGTATCAATATGAATTCTGGTGTTGTTGTAGTTAGATGATATGTTAGGGTCTAAGTATTTTGTTATAGTTTTGTTAGGTGTGGTTTTTAAGGAATATCTTACATTGCACACGGACAAATCCATCAGTGCTCCGATCTCCTCCCTTAGATCACACAAGGAGGATCTCAGCACACTGCACAAACTCCGTACCACCAGCGAGAATCCCAATGTGTGTATATAATAATCACGCATTCTATAAATGTTTTTGTTTAGGTGGGCAGGTTGCTAATTTTTAAATTTTGCTAGCGAAGCGGTCTTATGGCCTACTCTTTACGATTTCCAAATGCAGTAGGATTTTTAACATGCGTAATTTGCACACGGGACCTCCTATGTTTATTCGTTGTAGCATGTTACGCAATCACCTAGTTAAATGTACGAAGACCGGAAAGTGGGAAACAAGTATACAAGCCCGAAAAAATGAATGCAGGGGTATTTTCTTGTGTGTATCTAGTGCAGCCAATCAGAAACGGGGTTTCTCACGGAACGGACAGAGAGGAAAGACTTCGACGATTGAATATGGAAGAATAAAATCGTCTGAAACATAGTTAGAATTAGAGATCGGGAAGAAGAACCAAATGACAGACAAGGATGAGAATGGTCTCCTTTTAATGGGGATATCTTCATTTGTGTAGGTACAAGGAAATTTGGAGGGAGTAAGTAGGTGTGAAGAACTTTGCAAGAATAAGTGTCCGTGCATTGAGAAATCCTATGTTTTTCCTATTCATAATTCAAGATAAAATCGTTAATACGACCGATATAGGAAGACAACATATGGATATAAAGGTCAACTCACTGAGAATGGAAATCTATAACTCTAATGGCTTGAACTGGGAAGGGTGCAATGCACGAGACCAAGGTTTGAAACCCATCTAGCGCAAACCCCTCTGAGTTATAAATATTTTGGGAAGTTGACTGGAGTTGCGAGCCTGGTTCCTCATACGTCCAGAAGCTCCAATATATAAGGGCGGTCGAAAATGATTTCAAATTCAGAATTTAAAACATACTTTAGAAATCACAATATAGACGTGGCAGGTGATAAGGTTTTAAATATAGATGCCCCAGGGGAAGCCCAAACAATACTTAAACGATATATACATAAAACAAAGGAAAATATATAAGGTTAATAACAGTGACAATATTGGTAATAATAACAAAAATAATACTTCAGAAAAGACATAGAGATTAAGCAACAAATACTAAAAAATCATTAATAAATAAATAAAAAACAACAAGAAAAACAGAAAAATTAGCAAACTTACTAACTACTCATAGGACAAAGAAAGACAACGAGGTTTTAAAAAAAAACCAACTCAAAAAGAACAAATACTAAAACAAAGTAAAAACAAGTGCAAAGGACAATAGTTATCTATATACAACACAAAACTGAAAATAAAATGACAAATACTAATATAAATTAACACCAGCAACTGCAAAAGACAATAGTTATTTAAATTTAATACAAAATTAGTAAATAAAATGACACTAAATACCCCAATTATAACCAATTTTCAGGTTGAATAGGGTAGACCAAGATGGAACGAGAAGAGGCTGTTAAGTGCCTTCTCTCCACCCATCGCCTTTTCAAAACAACAACAAACATTTCAAATTCACTTGTACAGCGAAGAAGACAGAAGGACAACGGCTATTATCAGGGCTTATCCACTCCATCCTCAAGTTACGGCACTTCACAGAGCTGACTTGTCAGGCCGGGGGATACTATAACCTCATACCATATATGTGTGTACATATTATTTTGTATTATTTGATTTTATAAAATGTTCCACAGTAGACACCTGTCTTGTCACTGATGCATAATCATGCATTTCCACGCATACATCTGAAAACAAATGTATCTCACCTACACTAGGGATGTGGTAATTATTATCCAAAATAGCCACCTATCCTACAATTATCAGCAGGTTCATACTTGTCAACCCAAAGTTAGAGGTCCATGATCAAGAATTGCTCGATGATCAATGCTAATCGCCCCAGCAGTGTCTGGATTGGTAGAAGCACGACCTACTGAAGCTGTACATCTCATATGAACACTGATTATCATAGAAGTTGAGTGATATTTGTGACAATCGTGCACCCAAGAAGTGATAACTGTCAAGCAGAGTTTTATGATGACAATTTGCATGATAAACTAGTGAAAGCTGTAAAGTGAATAAGACAGTGAAGAAGTCTATTACCCAACAAATTGGAAGATTCTAAAATAAATTACATTTTAGTTTTAACTTGTGAAAACTGTAATTGACTTCACCAATTTGGTTTTTTATGTAAATATAAATTTTTTAAAATCAACAGTCGCACACAATCACCACAGTTAGATAGATGTAAATAAAGAGGATATATAAATTGTTTTCATTAGCTTTATTCATTCAATATAGTTGAAATTGAGTTTGGTTAAATCGTTATTAATATCACAGGTGGTCACATAGCGGAGGTGGCGCAGTAAGGTCTGACTGTTCTTTGAATATATTCAGTCCAGATACTTTCACAGCCGTGACTATCGAGTGATACCAGTGTACTTCTCTGTCACTGGGACCTCACACATTCTGGAGAGAATACTATTTCTACTCTAGCACTATCATCATCACACTTATAAAACCTTCCCCTACATTCGTCATCCGAAAAGGTTAGGCATCTAATCTCACTACCCAGGAGACCAGGGGGAGGGGAGTATGGTATCATTAGGGCCACTAGTTATGAAGAAAAAAAATTAACATAAATTATATTCCCTCTACTGGGTATCGAACCCTTTACCTTAAAAATTCAAGGCGGACGGCATACCTCTTAGCCACCCCGAACCATTTTATTTTGTTTTATAAATCTCTTTCTCTCGTATTGTCTGTGTTACACGCAGTGGATGATTGCTTCTCGATACAAAGGGGCAGGGTTATAAACCATGTCGTGCATTTTCCAATGTGCCCAGTTATGAAAATGAGTACCTTACACTGCTTTAGAGTTAGGAACGGCAAAGGCAGCCAGGAATAGAACTGATAAATCCCATCTGAAAAGCCTCAGACTTAGTTTAAAGTAAGTCTAACACTATGATCCCAGATGGCAGTATCTGCTACGGGGTGCCTTTACCATCATCATCAGCATCATCATCAGCATCATTTTCCTATGAGCATTTTATGGGGTGCCACCATTGTAGCCAGGCCCGAATTAAGCCAAGAAGGACCTCTAGGCTTGTTGGTGTTTGGGCCTCCCTTCACCTAAAAGACAATAATTTTAATATCTTTTTTTTTCAAGCCCCTTGGCATGGTGATGGTATATTCTGTCACAGAGGTTTTATGATCATTAAATTGCCTATATCCTCTTCTTTTTCTTTCACCCGTATCCTCTATTTTTATTATCACTCTTTACCTTTTTCCTGTATTTTTCGCATCCATTCGTTTGCGAAAAATATTTTCTTTCCCATACTGGTAAACGCATTTATGACATAACGTGTCAGAGAGAGAGAGAGAGAGCGTTTAAAATGCATTCTATGGCATTAGGTGTCAGTGGACCAAACTGTGAACATATTCGTCTGGCCAGATATAGGAGCAGACATATGTCTACAGCCTTCCCTTGCACCAGACGATTTGGCGTGAGAAGGCATTCGGTCAATCGCTGCAGATTGACGAAATACACCGTGAATATTCGCTTTCGCCAGACATATAGGCGAAAAATTTGTCTGCATTTTCACCTGCCACAACGAATGGTGTCGGCTGAACGCTCAGAAAGGCGCGATAACTGACATCTCCTCGACGCAGTTTGAGACATTTGTCTGGAAATTCCAGCTGACAAGGCACTCACGGTTGGCCTGGTCCGCGCGAGGTGTGAAAACGCACGAGTGTCAGTTCATGGTAGTCTTCTAGTTACGTAGTGTTAGGAAAGACGAGAGATTGCGTGGTTTTGGAAATAGGGCACATTCTTTGTGTGTGTTTCATATATCTTAAACGAGAGTTTGAGACTTAATTCACACCAGCGTGATAACCATAACCGAGCATCAACCGATAACCAGCGTCAGCGTGGATAATCAACGCCGACAACGGACAAGACACCAACGTCCTTATCAGGACGCCACTATCCGAGAAAAGATCGCATTTTCGTCAAAATGACCAGAAATAAACCACACGCGAAAAAGAGGAAGGTCTACACCAGCCCACCAGCGCAGAACAGCCAGGGGAATAACAAAGCCACAAGCAACAAAGAAAGACAGCCAGAGAGCAAGACTGCCCCAAGTACTCGTGCCGGGACCAAAATTTCTCCAACTCTTGACACGATGACGGAGCTAGCTGCGACGTGTATCGACCCGACTGAGAGACTGAGTGACGCGACTCCTTGCGAGGAAGAGGAGAGAGCAGATGCAAACGATTCTGACCTTGAAGATGAAGAAGAATATGAGTACATGATGAGAACGTTAGAGCAGATAGAACAGATGCCAGAACCTGAAGACAGGATGAGAGCGTTAGAACCGATGCAACAGATGCTGGAAAGAAGGCAGAGAAGACATAAAAGAACCCTGCGGCCACCACCACACGTGCCCGAGTCGTCAGCAGAAGCCCTGTCTACCACAGAGAGGCTGCACTAGACACCGATGACACCACCACACGATGCCGAGTTGACAGCTGTGGCTGCCCCAGGGAAGCTGCTCCAAACTCCGAAGAAGATAAAAACACCACTAAAGCAAGACGCCATAGTAGAGGCTCCAGTGTGTAGTGATCAGACAACTACAGAAAGTGATCAGGAGTCAACAAAACAGAACGTGAGACCGTCCTACACACACCACACACTCTAACGCAGACGGAAAACAGAGTGCGTCACCTGCGCAAACCAAGCAATGCCGGTTGCCACAAGGCACTACAGGAGAGGATGGTTAAGATCACACAGATGTCTGGAGGTGAGGCCTCACTCAGGGCCCTACCAGATGACAAAGTGATCAGCATCCTAGAGACAATAACTGGCAGGAGAAGCATCTCTAAGGTACGGAGGCACGAAAAGGGAGTCGTGCTTTCGCTCAACAGCACGGATAAGACAACCTCACTGATGACAGAACTGGAGGCCGGCCCGAAAGAATTCATGCTGCCTCACCAGATAAAAGTAGTGATGGAGACCAGCAAGACAACAAAGAAGTTGGTGCTAAGAGGGGTGGACAGGCTCCCGAAGACGAAAAGGACAGCGGGGAAGACGTAATAGATATACAGAACATAAGAGAAATGATGAAAGACATGAAATGCAGTAAGCAGCAAATAGAAGCACATGTAAAGATGCTGACAGAACTGACGGAAGAAAACTCAAAAATCCTCAAGAGAATCGAAACAGAGCGAAGAGCCATTGAGGAAATGACATCAAACACAAGAGCGACCAAAACAAACGAGCAATCAGACGAAGAAGTCATCGAAGAAACACTTGAAAAACTTCTACCAGCAATAATAGAAAAAGCACTACTACAGATACAGGAAAGCAGGAAGACAAGAGAAACAGAAACTAGGAAAGCAAAAACTAACAAAACGACACAAGCCAGATAGGAAGGCAGGAAATGAACACCATGAACACGCCACGACAGACAAGCCACGAAGAGATAACCAGACAGTCAGCTAACGGTCCTTTTTAGGACCAGTCCTTTTCAGGACTAGGAAAGTGATACCAGCGAAGATATCAACCGTTTGTAACCCTTCAATGGGTTTTGGTTGAACAGGGTATTACAGCAACATAGTAGACGAAAACAACAACAACAACAACAACTTAATTCACTCAGTAACTTAGCAGTCAAGACTAGAACAAGCCTTCGTTCGATTCCTAAGAATCTCTGTTAATAGAGATGGCATTTAGTTTGGTCGAAGTGGTTTAAGTTCTTAGTAGTTCTGTGTTGAGGTAAATATTATATATATTATATTCTAGTATTTTGTGAAGTGTTTAAAGTGTTAAATCGCTTATTTTATTTCACTAGTTAGATTTTGTGCAGAGCGCTTAATTTATATAGTCTGTATTATTTTATAGTGACGAGTTACAGTGGAAAACAGAAATTATATTTCTAGCTTAAACTCAGTCGGCTATTAAGGAATTTAATTTTACTGCTAAAATAATCAGACGAGAATAAACTTTCTAAACTAATTTTATTAATGCTAGATGCTTCATGAGTGGTGACGGAACACGTAGGTATTCCTAATTCATGATGATTGATTTTATGTTTATAACGTATTTCACAGGAAAGTTTAAATGATAAGTCAAGCGGTACGCTTGCAGTTTAAAAATGTAAGTTATAATCCGAGTACGTAGCATGTATAAGTATTTTATTTGTGGTTTTTCTTCCCCATGCAGTGAAAACTGGGGTTAACCCAAATTTCGCCGGCGTTTAGTACAGAGACATACCTGTGAGAAACATAAACATTTTTATCTTTTAACCACGTGGGTTTACAAGTTAACACCTGTCTGACAGTGCGTGTGTCTTCATTAATAGACAGAATACAACTCTCACTAACGGGTTTTATTAAAGACTAAATGTTTTATACTGGGCCTTTCTTCTTCTTCTTCTTCTTCGTTCGCCCTGAAAAGGACGGTGGTTGCGTTGTGTCTGTTTACAACGTAGCTGTGATATCTGCACCTTTCGGTCGACACATCCGACTTCTGCACGGCATTTTTTAGGACCGGGTTTGCCTTCCCAACTCTATGTATAAATTTAACCGTTGTGGCAAGTAACATATTAACGTCAGTAACATTCCAACGGAGTTTCGACTAGTGGTGTGGTGATGTAGTGGTGTTGCTGGCTAAAGGGCTTTGGTGAATGTCCAGCAGACCAGAGGCTCACTCATCTTGTCGTTGTAGCTCTGGTGCTGAAATCTGATGGTCCCACCTCTCCGTGCTGGCGGGCAATAATGGTGGTCTCTGTCACAAGTACTGCACAGATACACTCGAGTAAAGTCACCCACTGAATAGACACTGCTTGGTTGACAACAGAAACTCGCAGCTCAGATTATGAATAAATAACACAGAATTTCTAGCAAAACTCAGCTGAGCTGCTGGCTATAGTATGGCGTCCCTAAATTTATTACACTTTCTTTCATATGGAAATCACCACACTTTAAAATCTGTGTCTATCACTGAACAACTATTGAAGAATGGCCCCACTTTCGCGACTGAGCGCTAATGATATGATTGTCTGTGGCCAATCACTGCCTAGGTTTATTTTAAATTCAAATTTCCTACCATAAAGTCATTTCAGTCATGCTTCAGTCAAGTATGGATGGTTATCTGTTAGTCTGTCCGTCTCTACTTGTGTTTCTACAAAATGTACTTGATTTTTGAACCAACCTTTCTCTCCCCTCCAAAATTTTGTCGTTAAAAGTTATATTTAGACACAGCTACCACCCAAAAACCCTCTCTTCCATACTACGTAGATTTGAACACTTGCGTCTCGAGGTCGTGTTTTTTTTGTGCAATTAGCGACACTTTTAGATTCAATACAGTCTGTCGATGATGTGAACAACACTGTCTTTTGTCATTATCTTCAATATTATCTATCCGTTTGTAAAATTAAGAACATATTAGTTCACTGCTCAGAATAGGCCATCCGGCCAGCTAATTTTTATATTCCTAACATTAATATTAAGAAAAATTTACTTTTTAATTTTTGTAATATTCCTAACATCTGCGTTTAGCCGCTGAATTCAAATCAAGGGCTTGGTATCGCGCAAAAGCGTCCAATAAATGACTGTGGCGTAACATATCTATGGTCCCTTCTGTCGAGTTGCTTACTTTTTATGTCAACTTGGGAAACGTGACTTTTCTCCGTTCCCCCCCCCCCACCCCCCAATTGCGTCTCCTTAGCCTTTCTAGTCTCACGCAATCTTTCCAGTCATATTTTTCCTTTTTGATCCTCCGTTCCCCTCCTGTCTAGCAAGTCAATTATTATGGAGGATGATGACCCGCGGTCTAGGCGATCATGTACTATTCGCAGCCTACGCAGTATGTTTTTATCCTTAAATGTTATCTTTGGAGATATTTTACCGTTGTATCTCTGTCCAATTCACTACAGGTGACCAAATATAGTCCTTTCCTGAAAGTAGACCCCGATCTGACATTCCTCAATTCTAGGAACCTAAGCTATTGACACTGTGCTCGTTGTTAATGTTTCGTGCCTGGACAATTTTAATGTGACCTAAACAGACATCCGAAAAATAAGAACACCCAAGGAGTCGTTCCCGGAAGCAGAGAATTCATCCTGTCTTTTTGGAACTGGGGATTTCTTGGTCAAAGACTGCCCTTGACGAGTCTGTAGGTGAATGTCCTAAAAATTGTATTACCAGAAGTGGCTATCTAAGCTGTGAGTATGAACATGTGCACGTGTGCTCGGCTGAATGAATAAAGTGAATGCAGGACGGAGTGATTTTTTTATTGTTGTAATTGGGCACCCATTTTGCTATCTTAACTTTCTGTATGCAAGTATTGCTAATCATATTTCCCTTAAAATAGAGCAGAGATATCAAGTCTGTCCATACCTTAAGACGGGGAAATATTAGACCTAATCCTATGTATCCTTGTTTCCTTGGGGCTATCACTTTCTTCCAACAGGACTGTGGGCATACATCGAGGGATAAGATCTAACTGTGGGTCTATCATGCCAGTAGCAATTCCTTGATTTTTTTAATGACTATTTGTATATGTTTTGATGCAATTTCTAGGTGTTGTGAAGAAATTTTAGATGATAATTAAAATTTCTCTTGAAATTAAGCAGCGTGTAGCTCGTTTGCAGGATTAATTTTCTTTATTCTGATATATAGTAAGAGTGTGATGTCTTGTGAGTTTTGTATATTTTAGAAAAATAACTATCCCCTAGACATATCGATCTGTTTTATGGGCGTGCTGACCACACGGCTAATAATTGTTTTTCTACAGCATTATTGAGCATTATACATTTGGTTTACAGGTTGATTTTGTCGGAATATATGTTAATTACTGATTTTGTAATACTAAACGTTGGTAAAGTTTTGTGAGTGTATAACATTCACAGGGTTCTGAAGAAGTAGGTGTTTGAGCTAAGCTAAGGGGCGCGATCAGACTATACTCCTGAAATTGCCTCCCTTACCCTAACTATCTTCAGGGGTGAACTTATAGTGGATTAAAAAAATTAAGGGATTTTCTTTTCTCCTTAAAATTTTTTGCAATAATTATTTTGTTTCCACTGTAGTAACTTATTTTTCAGTGAGTAATCTTAACTACCATTTATTTGGCGTAGTCGTCTGCATTAGGTGCTTTATTGCCGATTAATAGCAGCGATAGTTAGATACTATATTTTGGAGGAGGTATCCCAGGTTAAAGAATATCATCTTTTTTTTTAGCTTGGTATTTTCTCGTAAGTGGTAAGGAACCAGTGTATCCTTTTTCTGACTTCTTTCTCGACTAAGTCTCAGTCACCTATTTACAATGGCAGAGAGGGCAAAGCTTAGACAGATCCTCAGGGACGAGGCAAGAGAAGAAGGTTTGGACGGAGAGGAAGCGAAAGCTTTTGTCAGGGACGAACTTGACAGATATGATGCGGAGAGGAAAGCAGCTGAAGTTAAAGAGCAGAAGAAGATGGACGAGGAAATGGAAATCCGCAGGGAGAGAGAAAGAGAGAAGGAGAGACAGCATGAGAAGGAGAGGGAGGAGAGACAGCATGAGAAGGAGAGGGAGGAGAGACAGCATGAGGAAAGAGAGAAGGAGAGACAGCATGAGAAGGAGAGGGAACAGAGACAGCACGAGTTGGCGCTTAAAACTCTAGAGTTCCAAAGTCGTGGTGCTGCCTCTACCTCCAGCAGTGGAGAGTCTTCTCCTCATTCTTCCTTAACTGATCAAACTAACCCTCAATCTCTTCAACTCAACGCTATGTCCTTTGCTCTTGAATCTTTCCCTTGTCCTAATGAGAAGATTGACACATGGCTAGAAAAATTTGAGGAAATTGCAACCCTGTACGGTTTAGAGAGGTCGCGTTGGTGTATGAAACTTTCCCAGGCCCTTAAAGGTTCTGCTTATGATGTTTATTCTAAACTGGAAAGTGGCCAACAAGACAACTATGACTTGTTGAAGAAAGCTTTGCTTGAGCGCTTTGAAATGAATGCGCAAAAGTTTCTGCAACTGTTTCGCAACAGCAGGAAGGAGAGCTCTGAAACTTTCCAGCAGTTCTCATCTCGGTTAAAGGGATACTTGATAAAGTGCCTTGAGCTTTCACAGCTCCCCTCTACCTATGAAGATCTTGAGGAATTTGTTTTAACAGAACAAATAAAGAACACTTTATCTGCTGATACCCGGAGATTCCTAGCCGAGCAGGGGGCAGAAAAGTTTGAAGACATCTTAGAAAAGTCTGAGCGATATCACAATGCGCTGGCTGAACTACCGGCCACAAAACGTAAACCGACAGAAGAGCATTTTCGGAAAAATAATCTAGACCAATCTTCTCATATTCCTCATGTTTCTAACCAAAATAACCACAGAGAAACTGGACCTCAAAACCCCCCTCCTGAAAAATCCAGGTTCTACAAAAACAAGTACCCAACCACAGTAAACAGTCTGATCAACCCGACCGCCCTTCATGGCAGCGTGGTAAGAAAGGTCAAGGTGGCAAAGGGAGAACCCCTGAGCACGGGACTAATGATCAGAGCGAGCAGACTGAGCCTAAACGCATCGGATGCTTGCTAACAGTCTCGCAAGGTGGAATTATTGACAGTGATTCCCAACCTGTTGGGGATACATCCTCAACGCGAGGTACTGTTATTATGAACGGTTCTCAAACTTCTTGTTTATTTGACACGGGGCTTTCGTATGATTGCATTGTTGCCAGAAACCTGGTTAAACCCGGTCAAGAGACAGGAGAGACCGTCCAACTTTGTGGAGTTCGTAAGAGTGATGCACCTACAGCGCTTCCCATTGCATTGGTGGAGATCCACTCCGATTTTGTCAGAGGTGTGATCAAAGCGGCAGTTATGGATGACCCCATCTACCCAGTCATACTTGGCGGGAGATACGTGTGTATTGGGAAACCGGAAGAGCCGATTGTGGCAGCAGTAACTACAAGAGGGCAAACCAAGAAGGAACGGGAGCCTACGCCTAATTTGTTACCCATGGAACTTAAAGAAGCGCAACAAAAGGACCCTACTTTGGCACCCTGCTTTAAGAAACTGCCCATGGCTAAGGGACCCAGACAGCACGGGGACATTTTTTCTAAGGATGGCGTACTTTATCGCAGAACGGGCAAGCCTGACCAAGGTTACAACCAGCTCCTAGTACCGAAACAGTACAGAAGCCAAATCCTAGAAATGGGGCACTCTCTTCCCTTCAGCGGACATATGGGACAGAACCCCACAAACCAACGGATAACCACTCATTATTGGTGACCAGGAGTAAATACTGAGATTATCAGGTATGTCAAATCCTGTGCCCAGTGCCAACGTGTGCCACCTAAGCAACGGGCACCCCCAGTCTCTTTGTGTGAAATGCGAATAGTGGGAACACCATTCGAACGGGTTGTGATCGACATTTTAGGACCCTTAGAAAGGACTAAAAGAAGGAACAGGTTTATCCTGACCTTAGTCGATACATGCACTTTATGGGCAGAAGCTATCCCGCTAACATGCGCAGATGCCAAGCATGTCGCAGAAGCCCTCGTGCAGATTTTCCCTCGGTTGGGATTCCCTCAACAAGTGTTGACGGATAACGGATCTCCATACCGAAACCTGTTGATGGATGAGATCGTGAAGATCTTGAGGACCCAACACATCTACACAGAGCCTTATACTCCGGCCGGAAATGGGCTCGTGAAACGTGTTAATGGAAACCTCAACATGATGTTAAGTAAACTGGCACAAGTGAAACCTGAAGATTGGGATCTTTGTATTCCTGCAGCTTTGTTTGGCTACAGAGAATCTCCTCATACTTCCACAGGATTTCCGCCAGCTACGCTTTTATTCGGCAGACCCATTAAGGGCCCGCTTGAAGCCTTACTTTGGTCGCTGACAGACCAGAAGGCTGATGAGACAGTTGTCTCAGCAAGTAAATATGTGTCGGATTTAAAGGAAAGGTTGAAACTAGGATGGGACCTAGTAACGACCAACTTTAAGCGAGCACGCTCAAAGCACGCTAACCGATACAGGAAAGTCGCGAAAGAGAGAGAACTGGAAGCAGGAGAGAAAGTTTTGGTGTACTCCCTACCGGAAACAACCAACTTAGGGCCGTTTACCGTCCTGAAAAAGATTTCTAAGGCTAACTACCAGATCTCTATTCAAGGAAAGGAAAAGGTTTTCCATTTAAATCTGTTAAAGAGATACTTGGAAAAATCAGGCCCAACCTCCGACCATCTCCTGACGATCGCCAAAACTGACGAAGATGACGATAGTGGCAGGGAAACTCCACTGCACACACACGAAATCTTTCAAAAATGTCAGAAGCGGCGACGCTCTTTCAAGCGCGCATGGGAGACATTCCAGAGAAAGGAAACTTTGGGAGGAGACGTGAGTAGGAATTGGAGAGAGATGGAGGGGGAGATGAGAGGGAAGAAGACAGACACCCTGAAGCTACGGATATAGGAAATTTATTTCCATAACGTAGACATGGAGTGCTTCCATATCTTAAAGGGGGGACGTTCTGTCACAGAGGTTTTATGATCATTAAATTGCCTATATCCTCTTCTTTTTCTTTCACCCGTATCCTCTATTTTT
Source organism: Oreohelix idahoensis (assembly GCA_024509875.1). Classification (NCBI taxonomy): domain Eukaryota; kingdom Metazoa; phylum Mollusca; class Gastropoda; order Stylommatophora; family Oreohelicidae; genus Oreohelix; species Oreohelix idahoensis. The sequence goes on along the minus strand of JAMPIV010021671.1, from coordinate 171,568 downwards.
ATTATCACTCTTTACCTTTTTCCTGTATTTTTCGCATCCATTCGTTTGCGAAAAATATTTTCTTTCCCATACTGGTAAACGCATTTATGACATAACGTGTCAGAGAGAGAGAGAGAGCGTTTAAAATGCATTCTATGGCATTAGGTGTCAGTGGACCAAACTGTGAACATATTTGTCTGGCCAGATATAGGAGCAGACATATGTCTACAGCCTTCCCTTGCACCAGACGATTTGGCATGAGAAGGCATTCGGTCAATCGCTGCAGATTGACGAAATACACCGTGAATATTCGCTTTCGCCAGACATATAGGCAACAAATTTGTCTGCAATTTCACCTGCCACAACGAGTGGTGTCGGCTGAACGTTCAGAAACGCGCGATAACTGACATCTCCTCGACGCAGTTTGAGACATTTGTCTGGAAATCCCAGCTGACAAGGCACTCACGGTTGGCCTGGTCCGCGCGAGGTGTAAAAACGCACGAGTGTCAGTTCATGGCAGTCTTCTAGTTACGTAGTGTTAGGAAAGACGAGAGATTGCGTGGTTTTGGAAATAGGGCACATTCTTTGTGTGTGTTTCATATATCTTAAACGAGAGTTTGAGACTTAATTCACTCAGTAACTTCGCAGTCAAGACTAGAACAAGCCTTCGTTCGATTCCTAAGAATCTCTATTAATAGAGATGGCATTTAGTTTGGTCGAAGTGGTTTAAGTTCTTAGTAGTTCTGTGTTGAGGTAAATATTATATATATTATATTCTAGTATTTTGTGAAGTGTTTAAAGTGTTAAATCGCTTATTTTATTTCACTAGTTAGATTTGGTGCAGAGCGCTTAATTTATATAGTCTGTATTATTTTATAGTGACGAGTTACAGTGGAAAACAGAAATTGTATTTCTAGCTTAAACCCAGTCGGCTATTAAGGAATTTAATTTTACTGCTAAAATAATCAGACGAGAATAAACTTTCTAAACTAACTTTATTAATGCTAAATGCTTCATGAGTGGTGACGGAACACGTAGGTATTCCTAATTCATGCTGATTGATTTTATGTTTATAACGTATTTCACAGAAAAGTTTAAATGATAAGTCAAGCGGTACGCTTGCAGTTTAAAAATGTAAGTTATAATCCGAGTACGTAGCATGTATAAGTATTTTATTTGTGGTTTTTCTTCCCTATGCGAGTTTCGACTAGTGGTGTGGTGACCAAATATAGTCCTTTCCTGAAAGTAGACACCGATCTGACATTCCTCAATTCTAGAAACCTAAGCTATTGACACTGTGCTCGTTGTTAATGTTTCGTGCCTGGACAATTTTAATGTGACTTAAACAGACATCCGAAAAAATAAGAACACCCAAGGAGTCGTTCCCGGAAGCAGATAATTCATCCTGTCTTTTTTGGAACTGGGGATTTCTTGGTCAAAGACTGCCCTTGACGAGTCTGTAGGTGAATGTCCTAAAAATTGTATTACCAGAAGTGGCTATCTAAGCTTTGAGTATGAACATGTGCACGTGTGCTCGGCTGAATGAATAAAGGGAATGCAGGACGGAGTGATTTTTTTATTGTTGTAATTGGTCACCCATTTTGCTATCTTAACTTTCTGTATGCAAGTATTGCTAATCATATTTCCCTTAAAAGAGAGCACGACATATACTAGTATTCTTAATAGACTGGTATATTAGTTTGTTTGCATTGCTTACCTCTTTTATTAGTAATTATCTTTAGCAATGTTTATTATTATTATTATTTATTATTATTAAGGTAAACACAATAAACACATTTTAATTGAAAAATCTCTGCATTAAAAACTTTTTTTTTTAAACCAACGCACGGGCCCCCAAGTGCTCCGTGCCCCTAGGCTTCAGCCCACTTAGCCTAATGGATAATCCGGCCCTGATTGTAGCTGGCTCTCTTGCAGGAAGCCTGCACTAAGCATTGACACGCGCTGTTGCAGTGATTTCTGTGGCTATTTGTTTTAAATGATGATGTTGCCAGACTCATGCACAACCTGACATCAGTCGTCTGGTACTAATCGTCTCAGGTTGTAGAAGTCTTATTCTTTATTTGTCTCCTCAAAGACCCATGAGAACTACGCGTGTGCGTTTATTGATGTGTTAGTCAGAATTGTCGTGTCAGTGGCACGGGCTAACACACACACAAACACAGATTAACACTTACGTAAATCTAACCAGCAAGAACTGGCTTGAACCAGCTGTCAAGCCGGACTGGGGAAATATGTCAGAAATACAGGACTGGCTAATGTGTGGATGAACACACGCGCACTGGAAAATTATTAGAACGAATGGACTTATTAAAGCTTCATTGCGTATAACTAACTTCCGGTTGCTGGTAGAGTGATCGATTTTTAAACTTTGTTTCTTTGAAAAAATTAACGGGACTAGGCTGTTTTGTTTTTCAAAAGCGTAAAACGAAAGTGGGACAAACACTAATATTGAATAGTCTGATTATTGGCAAAAAGATGTTGAATAAAATACACTCTGTGTAAAAAAAAAAAAAAAACATTTCTCAAAACAAAATTTCATCTCTTTTTCGTATTTCTGGTATATTTTGCGAGTTAGAAGATGATGGAGTGCGAGGTTTCTTAAGATGCTGTAAAGGAGACTGAGGCTTCTTAAGATGTTGTAAAGGGGTGCGAGGTTTCTTAAGATGCTGTAAAAGGGTGAGGGACCTCTTCAAGGTTTAGATGCACTGATGTAAACAATACACTACATTTCCAAATATACAAATGAAAATACTTAAAGATGTCTGAAAACAAGATCAGATCGGCAATACATCTTTTCTTTTAATTAAAACGTTTGTCTCGCTTTGGCGAAGCGCGTCCCTGTTCAATGTAAACACAAGAATCTTCGGTTATGTTAGGGCGTATGTCCAAATATTAAAAAGATCTGCTTAATTTAGTCTAGTGGAGAATAATTGTTGTAAAGCATCACAATGTGCCCAGCAAAGACAGCTTTCCAAAAGGTGACAATTTCCTGTGCAACAAATCCTTGTCGATGAATGTGGTGTGAGGAGGATGAAATAAAATGTTTCATCGAACCAAAATTATTGTACTGAAGTGAGACCTGGACAATTAGCACATAAATGAAGATTGATTAGATTTCAATGGATGACTAACAAACAAGCGAAGAATGCCTCGAAAGAGTTAATAAACAAAGAAATATAAACATAAAGCTAAGTAGAAGAGAGGGAGCGGAAAGAAAACTTCAAAACATTGCAACAACAGGACTGATAGAGGGCGAAAGAAGTAAAGGAAAACAAAGTGGATATTGACGTCATTACTTTGTACATACATAGCTAAGTGGTTACCGTGTTATTCTTAGAGATACTTGCCCTTGCTACACTTGCCTATTCCAGTCTAGAAATAATGTGGAATAAAGTGTTTCCGATAATTCTTCGCGTGTTTCCAGTTATTGATATGCATCTCTGTGATGATATCCGAAATTTCACCGATCAAAATATAGCATATAGTTGTTTGTAGGTATAAAATAACATAGGAATTACCGCGCCACCAAAATACTAGTTTTTTTCTCGGTCTCTAAAGAGTTAACGCATAAAAACGATAGTAGAATTTATGCCAATGTGACGTCACAGACTTGCAAGCCTTTCACCAAAACGCACGTTTGAATGTTAGTATCGTTAGAAATTGTTTATTTCTTGGAAAAGGCAAGGGAGAGAGAGAGGGGGAAATGCATAGAGCCCGTTTGAATTTTAAAACTGAAACTAACTGGCCAAATCGAACGATAGGAAAAATAAAGACTAAAAATGACGATTAAAATGCTACTAATTAGTTATTAAATATATCATATTCTTTAGTCTAATATATTATATTACTCTAGGAAGAAAGATATATTATTGGCATAAATATAAAGGAAAGACGAAAATGGTAAAAATAATAGCCAGAAGTATGAAACCTTATGCATTAGATGACAGACGGTAGACTAAGTAAATATTATCGTTCTGTATTAAAATGACTTAGATAATACTAGCGATATGGTAGAATGAAGACATATATAGACGTGCATGGGGCTTCTTTACTGATGCTGGCCATATTAAGGGGTGTCTCCTGATTTGAAAATAGTAGGTTAACTTTTTGAAAAAAAGACGCGTAGGAACGGAAGTCCCCTGATTGGTTGCTTAGAATAACTAAGAAGTAGGAATAAATACTCAGAGAGACGAGCGTTCCTCGCCACTTTCAAATTATAAGTTCACATGTATAGTTAGTGACATATATAGACAAGTTGTGCTCATATGCCTTCGCTGTTCTGATAGTCAGCAGGAGATTCTGTGTGACCATTTATGGCCTGTAATTAACTTACATAGTGGAAAAATTCGATATTTCGGTAAGACCAACATTTATATAATTATTATTGTATTTGAAAATGTGTTTGCCATATTGATTAAGAATGAATATTTGAAGGGTAGAGTCCCAGTCGTACAAGTGCCACTTCAACATGTTACGTAAAATCCTTAAATAGGGTTAGATAATCTTATAGCTTCATGTAAAAGCCCTACAGCTTTACTTGTACTTTGGGAGATAAAAGAAAATATATATATATAAAGAGGGAAGCCAACATCAAACTTTGTGTTGTTTCACCGAGTTGCTAAGAAAGATATTGTCCTTTGTAGAAAAACCAGACAGGCTTTCTGACATTGTGGGGAAAGAACTTAATAAAATCCTTACAGTTTTACTTAAAAGTTGGGATAAAAAGAAAATTAATAAGGGAAAAGACTTTAATGAATAATGTTTGAGTTATAGCCAGAAAATCACTGGTCATCTTTATGTAATACAGGGTATTACCTGACTGTACGTACGAAATTATAATAATGTCAATAAAAAAAATTGATAGCGCCGTCAGAGATCGAGAACTATGAAAGAGCATAATGTCTACGTCACTCTACATCGTACTTGAAGGCGATTAGTAGACTTGCATGACTGGAGAAGACAAAATGCATCCAGTATTTGCAGAAACTTAAATAAAAACACCTTTACAAATATAACTATATTGACTTATCTTCACTTGAAACAATAAACGGTTCATTCTTTTTGTTTCGTTGTTTTTATTGTTAACTACAAGATATTTGTTGACCCCTTGTGGTTTTACAGAAGAATGTTAAAGATACCATGGACAGGCAAAAAAAGTAATGATGATGTCCCGAAAGAGACGAATGCTCAAAGGAAACTTATTTCACAAGTTAGAAATAAGCAACTCACTTTTTTTTTGAGCGTGTTATGAGAAGAAGAAAGTTGCAATATATCGTAACAACAGGTAAGGTTGAAGGAAAAAGAGATAGGAGAAGACAAAGAGAGCAAATACTGGACAGTTTGACATCATGGCACGGAAAGAAGTCAACAGTAGAATTGATAAATTGTGCTGGAGACAGGAAGTTGTGGAGACATGATCTCCTACGCCACTAGGCATGGTAGTTGAAGAAGACTGCTAAAATTGCCTGCTTTACGCAGTGTTGTGCTGGACACATATAGTTTCGCATATTTTGGTGTGAAACTTTTTAATATTATATTCCGTATTAATAGCAATAACTATTAATGTCCATAATGTGAATGCGTAGCAAACGAATATTCGCCTTCAGTTCCACCTTCCGGGAAAATGCTTTTACTAGCTGCTATCTATAGAGTATGAAGTCATGCATAGCTATAAAACTACACCAATAAAAATAGTGGCGATTGTTGAGGTTAAACACAAACCGATTCCTTCGTGGCGCTTACAGTGACGTACAATTTTAAATTATTCACCTACTAATATACAGTTGTCTTGTTATGTTTGAAGCGTTTGCAATGCATGCAATGTAAAACGTACACGCCGCGGCTGCGTTTGACAAAGTTTGACGTCACGTATGGCTATAAAAAGCACGATTATAGGCTGATATTTATAGAGAGCTAAACATAAATATGACTGTCGTTGATGTGTGTAACTCGTTAGAATCAATAGTCTCCAAGGAAGCAAGCTGTTCTATAAGCGGTCGGCATATGCTTATTTGAAAATAGGGGCCCACAATCTGATTACAACAATCCAACAATTTTATTTGGAATCAATTAGACAACGGTCTAATACAATAAAATAGGCAAAATTGACAGGAAACAAAATCAAGTGGCGTTGGTGATGTAACTGTCAGAATTGTTGCCTTCCAATCCTCACTGGTACACACCAATTTTTAAATAAAAAAAACAAATAAACCACTAACTATAGTTTTAATAGTAAGTTAAAAAATTAGAACAACCATAAAAGGGGTACTGGTTATGTAATACGTCTACAGCATTAAATAAACTTCACAGTTTTAATTTATTTATGACATAAAGCAGAAAGCACACACGCAAACACACACATATACACACCACAATTCTTTGCCGTCATTGTTGACGGATTATTTGCTCGTTAGTTAATATCTCTTTTATTAGTTGCTATGTATTTTCTCTTAATATTTCTTAATATGTTTTAAAAATAAAATAATAACAAATATCATCATATTTTTTAATGTACTTTTATATCTTAACAAATATAATCATATTTTCTTAATGTATTTTATACAGTCATAACAAATATCGTCACATTTTCTTAATGTATGTGTATACAATCATAACACATATCATCATATTTTCTTAATAAATTTTTATACAATCATAACAAATATCATTACATTTACTTAACTCTTTCAGTCCAGAGTTATTTTGCACGTTGTGCCAGACTTTTATTGTGGGCAGAATTTTATTCAGTGAAGTGTTCATCTTTCAGTCTAAATTTTTGTGTAAATTAATATGAAACAAATATAAAGGTATGTTATCAGGCACTCGCAGGAAATAAAGAAGTAGAACACCAGACAACAGAAAAACAACAGACATGAGTGGCTTACCCAGGATTTGAACACTGGACCTTCCGTGCGACAACCCCGCCTAGCCATGCAAGCGAATCACACTATCCGCTCTGCCATCTACGCATCATCATAAAATGATGTTTCAATGGCAGGTCAATAGTTTTCCCTCCCTTATTTGTAATAAATTTTTGTGTGAATTTTCCTTTGAACATGTACTTATTAAATACCAAACTGTAGGGAAATGGATAGAGAATTGTAATATATAATGTTTTTGGTAGTACTAACACAAGTATGTTCGGTATACTTAAAACATTTTGCATGTAAAATTGAAAAACGCTAAAAAGTTGACTGTAGAATACGATCTAACCAAAGACAAATTACTGTTGTAGACAATAAAACTTTCTTTTTAGTCTTCAAACATCAAGTTAATCCATATACAAGTAAAAGAAAACATGCTTATGGCCACAATTAGTACATTTAGTGTTATTCACACCAGTTTTTCCGTGGTCCTTTGTAAGAAAAATACAAATTATGCAATCGTGCTTTACGTAATTTTCAAACAAATAAAGGAGAATAACGTTATATAAAAACTTTTTTACTCTTGTTTAATGTTTTAATAGTATCCCTAGCTTCATCTTCTACCAAGAACTAGTGATTAGATGTTACGGTAGGTCTAGTTTTGTTGCTTTTTGATCGGCCAGAATACGACTACGCCAACTCATCAACTAAACCTAGTGTGTCTAGCTTTTCTGCACAGATTCCGTATTTTGACAACAAACTGTGACTACCAAACAATCATCATCAATGTCAGCAATGTTTCAAAGTAGTTTGACACAATTATTTGCTTAGGAGACTTAGAAAATGTAAATATAAAGCGTGACATATTTCTCTAGCAATAACGACGAAAAACGCAAACACGCAAATCTTCACAAAAATTGTGATAATAACATCAAAACACGCACACGTGCTGATTAACTACAGTCAAATTAGTTGTTTAGATAGTAGCGGAAGTCATTCTACGAATTTCAATATATGAACTGCATTAAACGGACGATTTTTAAGGTTTATGCGTGATAAACTAAAAAACACGCTGTGAGCGTTGCTGTGGCACGGCGTGTTAAATCTTGCAACGTTCAGAGCGTTGCTGTGGAGTAAAAGAGTTAATGTATGTTTATACAATCATAACAAATATCATAACATTTTCTTAATGTATTTTTATGCAATCTAAACAAATATCATCATATTTTCTTAACGTATTTTTATACAATGTTAACAAAAATCATCACATTTTAAAATGTATTTGTATACAATCATAACAAATATCATCACATTTCCTCAATGTATTTTTATGCAATCTAATCAAATATCATCACATTTTTCTACACCTATCAACTTTACATATCGTTGAGTTTTAGTGATATTCTTAATCACTGTTTTTTTAATGTGCTGGTTCTTTTATTTTGATCAGTTTGGTCTTTTGGCACTTTTGTTGTTCATTATTCTATATATTCTATATATTAAATTATTAAATTCATCTTCGAACACAAAGTGTGGTAGTCCCATAACGAGGGGGTGAAGTTTTCCTTATTCTAGGTCCAGATTCGAGAGGTGGGGGGTGACCAGTCGCCTTCCTAGCTGTCTTTGCCGTCCCTAACTCAACCACTAAGTCGGGTACTCATTTACGGCTGGGTAGACTCGAGCATGACGCCATCGTGTTTAGAACTTTTTTAAAATAGCAAACACGTAAAGCCAAACTCGTTTACGCACCTGCATGCACATACACACATACTTGCACGTATACACACACTTGCCCGTGCACACATGCTTGCACGTACACAATGCTTGCCCGTACACACATGCTTGCCCGTACACACATGCTTGCACGTACACACATGCTTGCACATACACACATGCTTGCACGTACACACATGTTTGAACATACACAATGCTCGCACATATACACTCGTTTGGACATACAAAATCCTGTGAGGTTTTCAATACACATATGCTTGCACGTACACACATGATTGCACATACACACATGCTTGCACATACACACTTGCTTGCACATACACAATACTTGCACATAAACACATGCATGCACGTACACACATACTTACACGTACACACATACTTAAACATACACACACACTTATACATACACACATACTTACACGTACATACATGCTCGCACATACACACATGCACATCCAAAGTGAATTAGAACAATTTCATAAGCTCTAAAAAGAATTAAACGAAAAAGGTTGAAATAATAACACGACGAGAACGACAATAGGACTGTGATGAACTGTGGTATGACGAAAATAGCCAGGGTGAATCTTTCTGGTACAAAGAAGCAAAACCATCATCATCATTGTGACGGACAACTCAGCTGACCTGAATTATTAAGATGACAGGTTATTTCCCTCTCTATAACATTAGAACCCCTGAACATTTGTTGTAACTTTTCATCAGTCTAGAACGTTGCACCTGGGCTAATTAAGCATGCAGCATTTCCACGAGGATTTTACACGTTGGATCATTAATATGCAGACTGCTATCTTCTGTGAACTTTTGAGATCGCATGGCCTTTGATGGGAGGTTAAATCACACCCACGACCATCTCTGAGAACGATTTATAGCAATCTTTTCCTTAACGCCGGCCCAAAGGGGACGTGGCCAGAGACTCACTCCTGTTTCTAGTGCAATTAACAGCAGTTCATTTTGCTTACCTTGCTGTCACCCCGCCTAGTGGGAGTTGCCAAAGCTTCTCGGGAAAGCGGTCCCATCAAAGCCAGGCTGGTCTTCAGAATCAACGTAGAAGCGGTATACGATCTGAGGAATCAGGGAACTCTCAGCTAACGAAGTTAGTTTCTCGCAGAGATTTTGCGCCCTCATGCGAGCAGCCTGAGACGAACGGAGATCGGAAGCCAGGGGGGCATCGCGGTTAACACGACGGCGTAGAACCTCGATTTTTTCTCAAGATGAAGAAAGGTGTGAAATTCTCACATGACCCCTTTAAGTTACATTCCTAATAGTATAAATAAAGACTCTGAAAAACTGCATTTTATCATTCGTTTTGACAGATTTTAAGAAGCACTACCTATAGCAGATTACTGCTAAATTCCATCTGAATCTTCCGGATATATATTATAGTGAATTATTTTCTGTGCAGACGGTAATTTATACATTAGCTTCGAGTGATCAGTGGCCTAGTTATTTAATTTTATTTCACTGGATTGTGGTGTAAATTTAAACTTATTAAATAAACCCATTTTCAGAGTTCTAGTGCAAACTAAATGTTACCTCTATATGTTAATTTCCTAATACAATAGACGCGTAAATTAATCTTGCAGTCGTTAAAGGAAGTTATAACTATTTTATGCAGTCTAGTTCTCTCTCTATATATATAGATTGTGCTCGGGGGAGCTTTTCTTGAATTTATATAATTGAAGACGCGAGTGCAGAAAATAGGCTAACTGTAAAATTTATCGTGCGTCAGATTTTATATGATTTTATTGCATTTCATGTTTTTTTCATTCTTTCATACAGAATGATCACTAAACCTGGCATCCAAGCAATTAAATATAGACAGAGTTCTGCCAAACACAGTCGATAACTCCAGTGACTTATGAACATTTAAAAATTAAACTTGTGGCGACTTGTTATGAGTCTCGCTCTCTGAATTTTACATGAGATTTAAGTAACCCAAGAAATCCTGATTCATAAAGTCTGTTAAAGTTAAACTGGAGCAGAACAGTTGCCAGTCAATATTTTATTTAATGCTCTAGTTGTGAAAGAGAACACAGATTTACCTGAACACTGTCTGCCTAGTATTCTCATCGGATTTTAACAACCCCTCTCTCTCCCCCCCACCCTTCCCCCCTCCCCCCCCCCCAAGAAGAACTTACCTCAGTGTTTTAGTCTGTGACATTACGCCAAAAAGAAAGTTATCACCACCAACTGTGCGAATCTTAGGAACCACACCATCCCTCACACCTAGCAAAGTGCCTGTGCCATTCATTAGGAACTTTATCAAATAAACAAACAGTATCGTTAGACTTCAACGTCCAGCGATTTCGGGACACTTTGTTAACTTCAACAACCCGCTAATCTGGGGCTGTACACGGAAGAAAATACATTTACCTAAGCCAATGTTTAGTGCTGTTTTTTTGGTGTAATTCCTATGAAGGGTCAGAAGCCACGATTCGGTAAGTCTGTGAGCGTGACTGTGTGTAGGCCTTCACAAGCGTGTTTTTTGAATGAACGGAGATTTGATCTTGCTACCATTTAATTAGTTCGACCTAGCATTGATTTTGTACTGTATTCATTACATGGAATTTCTCCCAGTGGGATTTATTAACTGTGTTTATTTCCCCCTTTCGTAAATCTGTAGAATACAGGGAAAACATTTGAGACCCCTAGTTTTTTCTCTACCCCCCTTATTACTGTAACCCCTCGTCCCAGAGTACTAAATTTACCGTCGGGTTAAAGTGCCTATCTCTGATCATCAACCCCCCCCCCCTTTCTTTGGGACCGGGCTTTTATTGTTAAATAAAAGCGGGAAAGGTGTATTGGATACTTCTCCTCCAAAACCCATCCCCACCGTGTCATTTGTAGTTTTGTAACCTTTGATTTCTGCATGTAAATTGATAATTGTTTGTGAAGTAATTTTATGCTAAATAAAAGTAATAAAACTTTTAGCATTCGTGTCGGCTGGCCCAAAACCCACATAACTTACCCATATTCGTTATCGTAGTCTGTATTCATGTACGTTGTGTGTCAGTATCACCAAATCGGTGTGTAAACCTGAGTGACTGGAGACTGGCAAACAATTGTTTGTTCAGAAGAGTGGTAGGAGTAGTGTTGAGAGATAAATATTGTCGTAATAAGAGACTGTCCTTACTCTTCCCAGTACTTGTGAATCAACTATCTTTCTTTCCTAAACCCTTATTCTCACAGAGCCTTCACTATCATTCTACACTCTAACGGGACCACTATCCACCAGAATTCTCTCAAAGAAAAATTACGACAATCATACTTTAGACCCCCAAGGAGCACAGGCCTTCAACAAACGTAATCCAAATCTTCATGTCACGTGCCATCAATTCAAAGTCTTTCCAGATCTTCTGTATCCACGTCGTGTCTGTCTCCAGAACTCTTCTCCATGTGTTCAGGATTAGCGCAACAGGTCTCTGCACCCGTGGCACCAGTGCAAGGACAGCCGAACATCTGCTGCAGTCCTGCCAAACATACAGCAATGAACGGAGTAGCGTATGGCAACAACCTATTTCACTCCACGAAAAACTGTTTGAAGATGTCAGGAACCTTGAGCTGACTACTGTCTTTATTAGTCATTAGTGTGGAAGTCTGAAGGCGAACGAGGAACAAGAAGAAGACTCGGCTAAAAATCTAGTGAGAAATGCCGCGGGAAACACGATGGCAAGCAGACTGAAATAAGAATGGAGAATTGCTTTGTCTCCGGAATAAACGTGGAGGTGCAGACAGAAGACAGGTTCGAAGCGAATAGCAACTATGAATTTTAACCAGTCCTAACGTTGCATTAATGGAGCTAATGTTACATGGCTCGTCTCCGGCTTTCGCGACTGCCAGACAATAAATTCCGTTGTGACGCATTTAATTTCTTGAAATTTACGCAGAAAATAAGAGGGTTAAAATATTCAATTGACGTTGAGTCCGAGTGGAGTACATCAACGCAGGGAATTTTTTTACCCTTTGAGCGGTGTGAGGTTTTCAATACATTCTGAATTAGTGCCTTTGACTTTGCACTGGATTTTATGCTTTTTGTCAAAACTGAACGGCCGGAATAGATGACAAAAGGATGTTATGAGGTTTGACAATGCTGTTTGTCAAAACTGGATGGCCGGAATAGACGACAAAAGGGTGTTATGAGGTTTGACACAGAGAAAGGCTTATCCTCATCCTTTTGATGTCACATTCCTTTTTTCACGCTATTCCAGCTTTTTCTCTTATTCTCCTCATGTTTGACTTGTTCATTATAAGACTTTCCTTAATTTGATGCTATCACTCATGCATGTACACGGTGTTGAGTCTTTTACGCCTAGCAGCAGAGGTAGGCAACCCAGGAATTGTGGAGACCTACTTTAGAAACCCTCAGCTAACTAAAGATCGTACTTGCTAAAACCACGCCTGGCTTCAGGTTTCATAGTATCTGGTATTTGGATAAAGGGCAGCTTATATGTAATTATCTATGAACAGAATCTGCCACCTGCAAGCACATCGATAGAGCGGTGGAAAACTAAATGTTTTACCAAATGTTAATTTCTCTTCAAAGACAAGATCGCTTCCTTTCGTATGCAATACACGAGTAACGTCAATATTGGTAAGCTGGCTCGTGGGTTTTACCTGGGAATGCGGGGAAACTACCTTTACATATGGCGACACTACGCTTTTACATGTCGATGGCGGAGGAATGGTCCGACATTTAAAAGATCTTTAGGTCTGATATCAGTATTGTTCTTCATTGTTCTATAACTCTAAAACATGGTTTCTTAATTAACCCATGACACACGGACCCCTTGGAGTTCCATAGATGGGTTTTAGGGGTCCGCGTGCATAACCACAATTCTGCCCTGGTAACATTTACAAAATTACAAAAATATTTATAGAATGTGTGATTCTTGTATATACACATTGGGATCCTCGCCGGTGCTACGGAGTTCGTGCACTGTGCTGAGATCCTTTGTTGTGATCTAAGGGAGGAGATCGGAGCACTGGTGGAATTGTCCGTGATTGTAATGAAGACAATCCTTAAAACCAAAAACCAAACCAAATTTAAAAATTCGAATTTAATTTTCTGCAAAATATTTACTCGGAACATTATCATAGATTGTTTTGTATTTACAGAAATAGAAATATATATATATATATATATATATATATATATATATATATATATTTATATATATATATATATATATATATATATATATATATATATATATATATATATATATATATATATATATATATATATATATATATATATATACTATTTTTTTGGTTTGTAACAGATTGTTTTTGTATTTCACTGTGACAGGTTATGTAAATAGATTACATGATTTCCCACCTTTGCTTCCTTATTTGTATTCACGGTTTTGTTATCGCAGAACCCATGCTCTTTGATATCTGTCTAACTCATATTTTAGCCACGCCTATTTTCTTTTTTTTTCTCTATGTCTTACAGGCAATAGCGAGTATTTACAAACAGACCTATTAGCTAGTCCACGAGCGGACAGGTAACCGCCAGCGAGTAGAGCCGTTAACTGAATTATCAAGCGAGCGATTGGGCAATCGTTGAAATAGTGACAGATCTTACTAGAATGCGCGTAGAGAGAGAACGGGTCGTCTAATGGTAGAATCAAGGGCGATAAGTCAAAAGACGTACATTTGAGGGTTACATTTTCTCAGGGGGACTTAAGCGAATGAAGAAATGAAAGGGGCGAGAACCACAGTTACCGACCTCATCCGTTTGTTCGTGGTCCCAGGGAACGTAATAAGCTACAGAACCAGACGAGATCAAAAGACGGTGTGCTCGTTGGCAACGCCTATGTTGTCGGCATAGGCGTGAAATAAAACTTTCATTCAGGAATGAACCGTAGATTTTCCCAAAATACGGGCTAAGGCGCGATATCTCGCACTAGCTAGCGAATTGATACCAATTTTATATAAATACCTCATCCTTTAAAATCAATTATCTAATCGCCTCAGAATTTTCGGAATATCTAGTTCGAATACTAGAGCCCTTGTACAAAGTGGATTACTTAGAATTTCGTTGGATATAGTTTCATTTTCTGTGTTGCGGTAAATATATATGCTAGCACTTGAGTGATTTAATTGTTAAAGTTCGTCATTATATTTCACTAGGATTTATTGTGTTAATTGATTAGCGTATTAAATAACATATAGCTAATTTTCTGAGCTGTAACGAAAATTTAATTACTATCACCCGGAAAGGGATGTTTTAATTGACTAGTAAATGCACTAGGCGTTAGAGTACTGACGAAATATATATTTATCTCTAATCCATTATGTGTAATTTTGTAAATGACTAGAGCTTATTTCACGTGTTAAAAATGACAAGATAAGCGAGACACTTGTGGTTTCTAATCAAATTTAATAACTGTGTGGATTAGAAATCATACATTATGCGGGTTAGGATAGAATACTGATAGTGTGATTTAATGTTTTGTATTTTCTTCCTAAATCTAGTACGGATCACAAACCAAACCTACCAGCGGCCTAAATCTGAGAAAAGGGGTCTAAGTCAAATAGTACCAGAAACATTCTTATGTAATATCGGATCTTCGAGGTTGACCTGTTCGGCTCTCTTGTTTACTCCAGAGATAGAGAGAGAGAGAGAGAGAGAGAGAGAGAGCACGGACCTATGACAATAAGAATAACTATAACTGGACGTATATGTAGTGGTGTTTGATGGTATTGTATGATGGTGATATTACTAAATGTAATTGTATGAGGCCAGCTGTGAAGGCTCCTGAGATAAAATGTAGTTGTGAATTGTCAGAAGGCCTTTCTTGCTACCACTACGACCTCACACTTAATTTTTTTTTTTTTTATGAATGTGGCTACGTAAAGTGTCTAGGGTTATGATATGTAGTGTGGTGTAATAGGTTATAGATATACCCACAGATATTTAACAAGACTAATAATATTAATAAATGTTAAAATACACTGAACTAACTCCCGTGTGTAAAATTTTTTGATAGAATTATATTACATTTATTTTGTTCTGGATCAATTTTTTAGGTTGACCAGAACTTAAAAGGATTTAGAGATTATGAAAGAAATGCATGGAATATTATATCACAAATGCAATAGTGTACATATATATGTACTATACTAGTTAGTTTTATTAAAATGTTCTAGTAGTCATCTACTTGGGAGGATAGTTACTGTTTGTGCTGTTGGGGTGGCCTCATCACACCTGTCTATATTGACTACACAGTGTCCAGAAAATTGGTGGGAATTTTTATGGGGTATTAGTAACTAAAGGGCTTTGGTGAATGTCCAGCAGACCAGAGGCTCACTCATCTTGTCGTGGTAGCTCTGGTGTTGAAATCAGGTGGTCCCACCTCTCCGTGCTGGCGGGCAATAATGGTGGTCTCTGTCACAAGTACTGCACAGATACACTCGAGTAAAGTCACCAACTGAATAGTCACTGCTTTGTTGACAACAGAAACTCGCAGCTCTGCAATCAAAGTATGGGCCATGTGTCAAAATCTATTCTCTACCCACGTCTGGACACAACACTGACACAACAACCACATCATACAGACAGGTCAGATCTCTCTGACCAAACAGCACATTTACCATGGTGGTTTTACATCAGATAGATCCTCCCAGACTATAGGTTCTGAAAATTATTTATTAGTTGTTTGCCCTAAAAGAGGATAGGCAATATGTTTCATTATTCCCAACACTTGATCTGTCTTGCATAATCCTTGTTGGAGTTTATGTACATTGTTGGTCCCTAGACCCTGACTAGGGCGGGGGGTCTAGAGCAAATCCCTACTTGTTTGTAAGGCTAGATTTCGATATGGCAGTATCAAATCACTCAAACATGAAACAATATTCAAAATATATAAAGAAATAATTTCAATCTTACCAGATTATGAATAAATAACACAGAATTGCTAGCAAAACTCAGCTGAGCTGCTGGCTATAGTATGGCGTCCCTAAATTTATTACACTTTCTTTCATATGGAAATCACCACACTTTAAAATCTGTGTCTATCACTGAACAACTATTGAAAAATGGCCCCACTTTCGCGTCTGAGCGCTAATGATATGATTGTCTGTGGCCAATCACTGCCTAGGTTTATTTTAAATTCAAATTTCCTACCATAAAGTCATTTCAGTCATGCTTCAGTCAAGTATGGATGGTTATCTGTTAGTCTGTCCGTCTCTACTTGTGTTTCTACAAAATGTACTTGATTTTGAACCAACCTTTCTCTCCCCTCCAAAATTTTGTCGTTAAAAGTTATATTTAGACACAGCTACCACCCAAAAACCCTCTCCTCCATACTAAGTAAATTTGAACACCTGCGTTTCGAGGTCGTGTTTTTTTTGTGCAATTAGCGACACTTTTAGATTCAATACAGTCTGTCGATGATGTGAACAACACTGTCTTTTGTCATTATCTTCAATATTATCTATCCGTCTGTAAAATTAAGAACATATTAGTTCACTGCTCAGAATAGGCCATCCGGCCAGCTAATTTTTATATTCCTAACATTAATATTAAGAAAAAAGTACTTTTTAATTTTTGTAATATTCCTAACATCTGCGTTTTAGCCGCTGAATTCAAATCAAGGGCTTGGTATTGCAAAAGCGTCCAATAAATGACTGTGGCGTATTATATCTAAGGTCCCTTCTGTCGAGTTGCTTACTTTTTATGTCAACTTGGGAAACGTGACTTTTCTCCGTTTCCCCCCCAATTGCGTCTCCTTAGCCTTTCTAGTCTCACGCAATCTTTCCAGTCATCATTTTTTTTTCTTTTTGATCCCCGTTCCCCTCCTGTCTAGCAAGTCAATTATTATGGAGGATGATGACCCGCGGTCTAGGCGATCATGTACTATTCGCAGCCTACGCATTATGTTTTTATCCTTAAATGTTATCTTTGGAGGGATTTTACCGTTGTATCTCTGTCAATTTCACTACACATCTCCCCACTTGAAAACATGCCTATGGCAAGTTCCAAAACCAGCGATACACATAGGTAAAATTGCTCCTCACGTCTGCCACTACTCTAATTTTGATCACAGGGGTGCCGACTGAGGAAATCTGCACCGACATTCAATTTGCCTGTGATATATTGGATACTAAACTGATAAGGTTGAAGCAACAAAGACCACCTCAGCAATCTTGCGTTTTCATGCTTAGCCTGAGACAAGAACACGAGAGGCTGATGGTCCGTCTCCACCACAAATGTCCTACCATACAGATAGATTTGAAACTTCTTTATTGCCCAGATTAACGCTAAACATTCTTTTTCGCTTGTGGAGTATCCTTGTTCCGCCTTATTCAATTTGCGGCTTGCATAAGCAACTGGTTTCAGTTCCCCATCAGGTGAAGATGATCTTTGCAACAAAGCCCCTCCGAGTCCCACATTACTTGCATCGGTTCTTAAGACAAAGTCCTGTGTCAAGTCAGGCAGTTTGAGAATAGGCTTGCTAGTGAGTTTTTCCTTTAACTCTTGGAACGCTAGTTCACACTGTGCAGTCCAAATAATTTTATCTGGAAGTCCCTTGCGAGTCAGATCAGTCAGAGGAGCACAAATAGCGTTAAAATTTTTGATGTATTTCTGATAAAATCCGCATAACGACACGAATGATCGCACGTCCTTCTTTGTTTGTGGCCTAGGTGCTCTCTGCAGTTTTTCCAAGTTCTTAGGATCAGGGGTCATATTACCCTGATATACAGTGTGCCCCAAGAATTCCAACTCTTTGCATCCAATACAACATTTTGTTGGCCTAGCAGTTAAGTTCGCCTCCCGAAGTCTATCAAACAACATCTCCAGAGCTTCAATGTGTTCTTCAAATGTCTCGGTGGCGACGAGAATATCATCCATGAAATTTGTGATACATGGGTTATTCAGGGGATCCAACAATTTGCGCATCATCCTTGAAAACACACTCGGAGCATTTTTCAGTCCGAATGGTAGCATATTGAATTCATAATGTCCATCCGAAGTGCTAAAAGCCAAATAAGGTCTCACTTCAGGCTTCACTGGGATCTGGTAATAGCCTTTACTAAGATCCACCTTTGAAAAGTATTTTGCCTTGTTCAGTCTGGCAAATAACTGTTTTGTGTCTGGTAATGGATCCACTTGTCCTTCTGTGACAGCATTCAGTTTCCTGTAATCTATGCACAGTCTGTGTTCCCCAGACGGTTTTCTCAACAAAACGACACTAGAACTAAAAGATGATTCACTGTGCGAAATAATCCCCTCCTTCAATAAATAATCTATTTCTTCCTTCAATGCCTTCTCCTTCGCGAACGGAATAGAATAGGCTCTCATACAGATTGGGTTTGAGTCTACCAGTTTCATGTCATACTGTAGCAAATTTGTATGGCCTGGTTTATCTGTTAATACATCTGTATGTTCCTCCAGAACTTGTTGAACTCTCTCCCTCTGGTTTTTAGTCAGGTGCTTACTGACTTTTACCTGTGCTGCTGTTTCACAAGGATGTAATGGGTATTCATGTGAGGTGAGTGGTTCTTTTTGCATCTGGGTTGCAATAGCCAAGGTCAATAAGGGGGTGCTTTCCTGGAGTGGTCTGTCCAGATACTTCTTTAACAGGTTTACATGATAAACTTTCTCCTTCCCCTTTTTGTCAATTTTATAGTTTGTTCTAGACACCTTCTCTAGAACCGTATATGGACCTTGCCAACCAATTTGTAATTTATTCTGGCTTCCGGGTAGTAGAAGCAGCACCTTCTCTCCGACTGCCAGTTCCCTGTCCTTTGCCTTCCTATCAAAATATGCTGCATGTTTCTTCCTGGCTTGCTTCAAATTATCATTTGCCAGTTTCCATCCAGCTTTCAAACGAGTGGTCAGTTCGTTCACATATTGATACGATGAGGTAACAGTCTCTTCCGCCTTCTCATCTGTCCAGGTCCTTAATAGAGCTTCTAATGGACCTTTTATTGGCCTCCCAAATAGCAGAGTTGCGGGAGCCATCCCGGTTGAACTATGTGGTACCTCCCGGTACGCAAACAATGCGGCGGGCAGGAATTGATCCCACAGATCCGGTTTTTCGTGTGCCAGCTTTCTCAGGATAGAAATGAGAGTCCCGTTGAACCTCTCTACCTGGCCGTTCCCTTGTGGATGGTACGGACTACAATGAAAGTGCCTGGCTTGAAATAGCTTAAAAACTTCTTCCGTTAGTTTCCCCTTGAACTGAGAACCATTATCCGTCAAGATTTGATGCGGGAATCCTAATCGGGTAAATATTGTAAGGAGTGCCTCTGCTACATGTTTTGAATCAATTGATGGCAGGGCTACCGCCTCTCCCCACATAGAACAAGTGTCCACCAGAGTAAGGATGTAACTGTTCCTCCTCTTGGTCCGAGTGAGAGGTCCTACAATATCCACTGCAACCCTCTCAAAAGGTGTTCCCACTATGGGCATTTCCCCTAGAGTTGCAGGAGCAGTCCAGTGCTTTGGAGCTACCCTTTGACATTCTGGGCAGGATTTGACATATCTTTTTATATCCTCCGTTATCCCTGGCCAGAAGTAATGACAAGCTATACGCTGTCCTGTGGCGCTGATCCCCATGTGACCACTGAAGGGAATCGCATGCCCGAGTTCCATCACTTTATCTCTATATGAAGTGGGAAGAACCAGCTGGTTATGACCATTTGTTCCAGTTCCGGCCTTCCTGTATAAGAGTTTGTTCTTCATGAAATATTCCCCCTTGCTCGGAGGTGTGTGGCATTTGGGCAATTTTTTAAAACATGGCTTGAGTGTCCTATCCTCAGCCTGCGCCTTCCTCATCTCCTCTGGATGAGCATTTATAGGTTCACCTTCTTCCTCCTTCTTCTGTGACCTGGTCTGCACTGTCGCCATGATCACAGGTTTCTCGGGGTTCCCCAAGAAGACGTATCTACACCCCAATATCAGAGGGTAGATTGGTTCATCTATCACTGCTGCTCTGATTTCTCCTTCCACATAGCGAGTTTTCACCGTTATCCTTGCGATGGGAAGTGTCATGAGTGGTATGTCCTTAGTCGCCCCTTGTATTTCCACTGTTTCTGTGGTATACTGACTTGGGTCCACTAGGCTAGACTTCACAAATGAATCATAATCCAAACCTGTATCATAAAGGCACCTTATGGTGACCCCATTACAAATAACATCCTCACAAACTGGGGGGTGATAAGGTTCCTGTTGTCCCTTAGGATTAACCTTTAATCTTTGCGTCCCCGACTTCATTGCAGCAATGTTTGAAGGTTTCCTTCTACAAAATTCAGTGTTATGGTTATCCTTCTTGCACCATTTACACCATCTTTTTCCTTGGTTCAACGGTTTTCTTTCATTGAACTTTTGGTCATTGAACTGTGAGTTTCTGTCGCGATAGTCATTTCTTGGCCGCTCAAAGTTTGTCCTACCTTTATTTCCCTGCTCTCTATTATCAAATTTATTAAATTGCTGTGGAGCTTTAAAATTGTCTATGTGCTTCTTCTTAGCACCACTTACCTCTGCCTGGGCTGCCTGATACCTCTCAGCAACATTTAAAATTTCCCCCAACTTCTCTGCACCTTGTTCCATGAGAAATTTTCTCATGTCTGGAGCCATGGACTCTCTCAATTGCTCAATCATGATCATTTCTTTAAGATCTTGGGTCTTCCCCAGAGCCGTCCATTTCTCCAAATAGGTTTCTAGTCTAGCAGAGAATTGGTGGTATGTCTCCCCAGACAACAGTTTGGCATTTCTAAATTTCTTACGATAAAATTCACCATTCTTCTCGTACCTTAATAACAAAGCCTGCTTTAACATGTCATAATTGTCTTGGTCTTCCCTGTTCATTTTGGCAAAAACTTCATAAGAAGTACCTCTCAATCCTTGTGATAGCTTTAAGCTCCACCTCTCTCTCTCTAACCCATATGTAGTAGCTAATAACTCAAAACGTCCTAGGTACCCCTCTATGTCATCGTCTTTTTCAACAAAATGGTCTAAATGAAACCCCAGAGCTGAGTTTGAGGCTCCCAGACTGGGCGTAGCATCTGAGGCAAAAGGGCTGGCACCATTTTCAGGAGCCTGGCCTTGTAATTCCAACTCCCTTAGTCGTAATTCGTGCTCCCTTTGCAACCTTCTATCTTCTGCTTCCCTTTCGGCCTTTTTTTCTTCTGCCTCCCTTTGCTGTCGTTTTTCTTCTGCCTCAATCTGCAGCCTCTTAATGTCTCTATCAGCCTCAATTTGTAACCTCTTCTCTTCAGCTAACCTTTCAGCCTCTAATTTTCTTTCAGCCTCTTTTTCTAATCTCCTTTCTTCCCGTTCAATATATTTATCACATTCAGCCGTTACGTATTGAATTAAAATTTGACCATCCATTCCCATCTCCTTCGCGGTGAGCACAGCAGCTGATCTAAATTTTGCCAGCTCCGCCATACTTTTTAGACAATATAATAATATACCAGATAAATCTCTAACCAGTAAATACACTAAGTACTTCTAATTACTATATGACTATAGTCTAACTAATTCTAACTAACCAGTTAACTAATTAATTATTACTGGCTGTGAAGATTCACCAACTTTTATCTGCAGGGACACTTTTAATTTTAAAGGGAATTTTACAATTTATTTCCCTTCTTTTATTTCTCCCACCAGGAGATCCTAATATTACTGTTGGGCTAATTATCCCTGGACAAGACCCCAATTTATGTAGTGGTGTTTGATGGTATTGTATGATGGTGATATTACTAAATGTAATTGTATGAGGCCAGCTGTGAAGGCTCCTGAGATAAAATGTAGTTGTGAATTGTCAGAAGGCCTTTCTTGCTACCACTACGACCTCACACTTAATTTTTTTTTTTTTTTTATGAATGTGGCTACGTAAAGTGTCTAGGGTTATGATATGTAGTGTGGTGTAATAGGTTATAGATATACCCACAGATATTTAACAAGACTAATAATATTAATAAATGTTAAAATACACTGAACTAACTCCCGTGTGTAAAATTTTTTGATAGAATTATATTACATTTATTTTGTTCTGGATCAATTTTTTAGGTTGACCAGAACTTAAAAGGATTTAGAGATTATGAAAGAAATGCATGGAATATTATATCATAAATGCAATAGTGTACATATATATGTACTATACTAGTTAGTTTTATTAAAATGTTCTAGTAGTCATCTACTTGGGAGGATAGTTACTGTTTGTGCTGTTGGGGTGGCCTCATCACACCTGTCTATATTGACTACACAGTGTCCAGAAAATTGGTGGGAATTTTTATGGGGTATTAGTAACTAAAGGGCTTTGGTGAATGTCCAGCAGACCAGAGGCTCACTCATCTTGTCGTGGTAGCTCTGGTGCTGAAATCAGGTGGTCCCACCTCTCCGTGCTGGCGGGCAATAATGGTGGTCTCTGTCACAAGTACTGCACAGATACACTCGAGTAAAGTCACCAACTGAATAGTCACTGCTTTGTTGACAACAGAAACTCGCAGCTCTGCAATCAAAGTATGGGCCATGTGTCAAAATCTATTCTCTACCCACGTCTGGACACAACACTGACACAACAACCACATCATACAGACAGGTCAGATCTCTCTGACCAAACAGCACATTTACCATGGTGGTTTTACATCAGATAGATCCTCCCAGACTATAGGTTCTGAAAATTATTTATTAGTTGTTTGCCCTAAAAGAGGATAGGCAATATGTTTCATTATTCCCAACACTTGATCTGTCTTGCATAATCCTTGTTGGAGTTTATGTACATTGTTGGTCCCTAGACCCTGACTAGGGCGGGGGGTCTAGAGCAAATCCCTACTTGTTTGTAAGGCTAGATTTCGATATGGCAGTATCAAATCACTCAAACATGAAACAATATTCAAAATATATAAGGAAATAATTTCAATCTTACCAGATTATGAATAAATAACACAGAATTGCTAGCAAAACTCAGCTGAGCTGCTGGCTATAGTATGGCGTCCCTAAATTTATTACACTTTCTTTCATATGGAAATCACCACACTTTAAAATCTGTGTCTATCACTGAACAACTATTGAAAAATGGCCCCACTTTCGCGTCTGAGCGCTAATGATATGATTGTCTGTGGCCAATCACTGCCTAGGTTTATTTTAAATTCAAATTTCCTACCATAAAGTCATTTCAGTCATGCTTCAGTCAAGTATGGATGGTTATCTGTTAGTCTGTCCGTCTCTACTTGTGTTTCTCCAAAATGTACTTGATTTTTGAACCAACCTTTCTCTCCCCTCCAAAATTTTGTCGTTAAAAGTTATATTTAGACACAGCTACCACCCAAAAACCCTCTCCTCCATACTAAGTAAATTTGAACACCTGCGTTTCGAGGTCGTGTTTTTTTGTGCAATTAGCGACACTTTTAGATTCAATACAGTCTGTCGATGATGTGAACAACACTGTCTTTTGTCATTATCTTCAATATTATCTATCCGTCTGTAAAATTAAGAACATATTAGTTCACTGCTCAGAATAGGCCATCCGGCCAGCTAATTTTTATATTCCTAACATTAATATTAAGAAAAAAGTACTTTTTAATTTTTGTAATATTCCTAACATCTGCGTTTTAGCCGCTGAATTCAAATCAAGGGCTTGGTATTGCAAAAGCGTCCAATAAATGACTGTGGCGTATTATATCTAAGGTCCCTTCTGTCGAGTTGCTTACTTTTTATGTCAACTTGGGAAACGTGACTTTTCTCCGTTTCCCCCCCCCCCCCCCCCCAATTGCGTCTCCTTAGCCTTTCTAGTCTCACGCAATCTTTCCAGTCATATTTTTTTTTTCTTTTTGATCCGCCGTTCCCCTCCTGTCTAGCAAGTCAATTATTATGGAGGATGATGACCCGCGGTCTAGGCGATCATGTACTATTCGCAGCCTACGCATTATGTTTTTATCCTTAAATGTTATCTTTGGAGGGATTTTACCGTTGTATCTCTGTCAATTTCACTACAGTATAGATACCCAGATTTCTTTCCATTTTCATTTACATTCATCTTGCTGTGGCGAAAATATCAAACTTAACACTGCCCGACTACTGACCACTGTGATGTGGCGAAAATTTATCCAGAAAGATTTACTCACCTGACATTCTCTTTAATTATCGGAAATTACAAGCTGCTGTACACTGTGAGCACTATATCTCAGTAATTAATTTTCTACCTGGACTAATTGAAGTGATATAAACATATCCAATTATCAGCACCAAAGTAAGCGTTCCCCATTAGGAGAATTAATCAGCCTTGGAGGAACTGGGGCTTATTTCGGCGAAACCCAACACTGGATTTGTATTTATATCATGGAGATATGTTCAAGATGTTGTTAAAACAACTATTAGCTAAGCATGACTGAATGTGGCCACAGGTTTGTCAGAGCAGAGAGAAAGAGAGTGAATAATTCTTCTGTTGTATAATCATTGTACTCACTTTTGTTCTTCCTTTTTTTTTGTTTGCTAATACTGTTATTTTCAGGATAGATTAATTAGGAACTCTGTTCTTTACAGTATAGTCAAATTCTATACCTTAGCGCAAATCTTTTGACCTTTTGAGGTTATTAACTTCATTCTTGTGGGATCTTGTCTCAACAGAGGGGATTGCACTTATGGGTTTATATTTCTTTAATTTCTGTAACCTATGATTTTCTATTGCTATTGATATTGGATGTTGTGAAGTTTTTTTAAATGATAATAAACTTAACAAAACTTAATTACCTGTGTTGGTCAGCTCAGCCCAAAATCCATACCCCATTTACTATAGTTTTCACGTTTGTGCGTCTGGTTTTCGTCACTTATCTGTGTGTGTGCATGTGAGTGGTTAATAGTATATATGTTAATATATACGGAAAGGAGAGTTGTCTGATAAACAAATTTCAGTCGTAAAGATAGGCTGGACTAGAGTATCTTCTCAATCCAGTGACAGATTCTACCTTTAACCTATTCACTCGTGAAATCTATTTCTTTACCTTATCTCTCACTGAGTTACCACCTTTTCCAGTTCTATTCAGACGGGACCAGAATCTATCTTAAATACCTATCCAAATCTACGACATTCACTATGACTCTATGTAAGCTTAACGATTTTTAATGATAATAAAAAGTATTATTTATGCGTTAATTTTCATTATGTGTCTATGCACATCTTTTCTGAGATGGGGTCAGGAGCTTCACCGAACAATTAACGAGGTCTGTAGCCTTCACCGGATAATGAAAAGGGCCCGTGGTACATTAAAGGTTAAGAACCCTTGCTCTATAACGTGACGATTTTTATGTAAATAAATATCTATATGTTTTCCGCACAAAAGATACCAATTTATTCTGATTAACTACTCTAGTTTCACTTTTATGCAATCTCCAGTTGTTTTAAATAGGATTTGCAGCTCGAAATTTTTTTATTTGGCAGCTGAAGTCCAACCGGGCACATGCGAAAGAAGATTCATTACAAATTTAAAGACATTTTTCACGGAGAATGATGGGGTATCTTCGAGCGACACTCCATCCAGATTGCATCATTAAATTCGATCGCTCCTCTGCCCTTCACCGTAACCCAGCCCTGGCGTCGGGGCGCGAATGAATCATGATATCTTCTTGGGTCTTGGGGCGGAGTATTTTCGTTTACGAGGCGGTGTGGGATTAACTAATGGGACATCAAAGGGCCAGATTTGCACCCTGATGGAAACGAGACTACGGTCTGGCTGTAGTCCACATTGGTCGCATCTGTGATTCACATTCTTGTCTGTTTTGTTTGTTTATTCTTTTTGAATGCGAGGGCCAATACTCCAATATATAATACTATACACACTAGGGAGCATTCGATTGGCGGAGTGATTAGAGCATTGCCTCTCGCAGCAAAGTTAATGGGCTCCAGGTTAAAAACCGGATAGTGTCTCATTCCAGCCCACCCAGCTGTAAACGGGTACTTGACTCTGCTTTCGAGTTAGGGAAGGCAAAGGCACAGATGGAATAGAACTGGTCGCCCCCACCTCATAAAATGGGGCAAAACTTACCTCCCTGTCGCATAGATATTTATGATCAATAAATTTTCTATATTCTTTCTTTTCTACCCGTGTCCTCTACTTTATTAGCGCTCTTTCATCCTTTTCATGTTTTTTTGCATTCGTTCGTTTGCTACAAAGTTTACTTTCCCATTCTGACGTTTACCTGTTTCTTTTCTCTTACTGAGTTCGCATTGTATTACATCAGATGTCAGTAGTTGCAGGTAGACGGAATGTGTGATAATTCGTTTCGCCAGACATAGATGTAGACAATTGTCTACATTTTCATCGGACACGGGCGTTTCTTCAGGCTAGTCGCTCGGCGATAAGTGTGATATGACACTCACGCAGCGTTCTAAAATGAGACGTATCGTCTACATTTTCACCTGACACCACGCTCCTTCGGCCAGTCGCTTGGCCTGAGGTGTGAAAAGCGCAACACATGCATCGCTCAGAACGGCCACATGTCGTGTGAGGCATTAAGATGCGTCTTGGCAGGTTATGGCAGGGTCTGAGCTAATGTGAAGTGTTAGGAGAAGGGGGAGATACCGGTGCTATTTCGGGTTTGCGAAATAGCGTGCATCCTTTGTCTGTTTAACAGAGTTTTAGAATGGTCATTCATACTCAAGATTCGCAGTAGACAGATCACTCGGGCTAGGAAATATCTTGTATATTGAAAAAGTTCTGAGTTTCTTGGCAACATTTTGCCGAGTTCTAGACTACCATTATATTGAAGGATTCTAGTTTCGTGGTATTTAATCTGTAGTTCTGTGTGGAGGTAAATATTAGATATCTAATATTATTTGTGAGTGATTAAGGGTTAATCGCCGATTTACTTCATTAGTTTCTTTTGTGCAGTAGGATTGATTTATAAGTCTGTTATATTCTCTAGCTGACGTGTATCAGTGGATAGCAGGGTAAATTATAACTTCTAGCTTAAAACTCATGCAGCTATAAAATAATTCAATTTAACTGACCAGTCGAGAATATTTAAACTAACTTATAACTGCATAGATTCTGTGGTGGGTTTGATGTAAATACAGTTTGTTGTAAAGAAATCTTAGTGTACTGAATGAGGTCAGCTGTGAAGGTCCCTGAATATAATAAATATTAGAGTAAATTTCCAGGGCACCTTTCTACTACCACCACTATGATCTCATTCAGACTTATTCTAGATAGACTGTAAGATGACTACGTTTGGTGTCTAGGGTTATGAAATGTTAGTGTAAGGTTGCATTAACCAACTAAACATATAAACAATTACACAAATTATTTTATTATCTAATACAACACAAACGTACCACGACAATCACATACAAACTACACTTTAAAAGACTATCTTTAGTAAGTCAGTGGTTGAAAGTTTGGTAAAGTTAATGTTTTCAATTTACTGTCCTGAATCTAATTTATTTGGAATCAGGACTGTCAATCAAAAGTGAAATCATAGAAATTAATTACATCAATCAATTTATACAATGGGTCTTCTGACCATAATACACATATTATTATATAAGGGTGTAGTTGTATTGTCTAACTGAGGTGACTTCTAGTATACACTGGTTGATTGTTTACTATCATCATCTCTGCATGTTGTTTGTATGTTTCTATGGACACTGATGGAATGTTTATATCACTATTCCCAGTCTCTTTTCTAATATAATGTTAGTTGAGCGATCAGGTGCCGAACATGCACCTATCTTTGTAATATGATGTAGGAATCTTCCTGCACTTCGCTGAACGACAACCTTCAGCTCCCACTTCTTCAAGAATGATGGTGGTTTACAGTTGTTTCCGAAAAAGGCAAGACTGTGGCATGAATATATCGGCCCACTGTAGTCTGGCACCAGTTATTGACAGCAACCAAAACCCTCTGAAATCAGAAGGATATGCCTCCTTCGTAATCAACAGCCTACAATACTATTCAACAACCAGTACAGGCACATTACAAACAAACATGCAAGATCAGCTCTTTACGACAATCCCTTTCACCAGTTGCTTTTGATGTGACCAGGTATACCAGTATTCCTCTCCCCCAATAGTTACAACGCCTCTGCAATTCCAGCAATAATCTGTTGTCCATACAATAGGATAGGTATTATGCTCCTGATGATAATCCTATATAATTTAGTTGGTCTACACCTCTCTGATAGTCTTTCATATGCTGGATCAATCTCTAGACTCTGTTTTGAGTCTGCCATAGACTCACTTACTTATAGTCGTATGTTAGTATTTCACATTCAAATTTTATTTTAAATAAAATGTTAAGAAAATCAATCTTACCACAGATGCAAGGAAATAACACAATTAAACGATGACTAGGCAATAGAATATGGCACATTTTCGATCTGCCCTATGTCCAGGCTTTTCCTGTGTTAGAAAATTTCTCCGCCTGCTCTCATCGATCTTGCTTTACACAAAATTTACTTGAAATGGCAGTGAACAGTCCCCGTTTCGTACCAGTATCTACTGCTTTGTCCAATGGGACCATGTTTACATTTATTTTTGAATCTATCATTTCAAATAACAACTCCCAATATGTTTCCAAGGCAAATATATTTTTAGTTTTAGGTCAACCAATCATACTTCGCCTTCCTTTAAAATCCACCCAATCAAATATCCCGTACTTTTTAACCTCATTTACCCAAAGTCGTTTTTTCAAAACATGCCATACAAAATTACAAGCAGGCATGATCTTTACTTGACAGTCTGGTCGGATCCACTATAGTATTATGGCTATAATTAGTTAATTAATGAACTATTTGCGTAACTATTACCATATTCTTTGTCAACAAGTCCTAAGGTACACGAATATACAATTTATATAGGACTAGTTGGCTTGGTTCAGAAGTACACAATTTTTTTTTCTAAGTTAGTGTTTTTTTATTTTTAGTCTACTACACGTTCAATTCTTTTCCATGTGCAATCCCCTCTGTTGAGATAAGATCCCACAAGAATGAAGTTAATAACCTCAAAAGGTCAAAAGATTTGCGCTAAGGTATAGAATTTGACTATACTGTAAAGAACAGAGTTCCTAATTAATCTATCCTGAAAATAAATCATCACTGAGTATTGACGAAATACGTATGTATTTCTAATTCATGATGATTGATTTTATGAATATAACTTATTTCACGGGAAGTTTTAAACGATAAGTCAAGCTCTCCGCTTGCAGTTTATAATGTAAGTTATAACCGGAGTACATAGTATGTATAGTATTTGATATGTTGTTTTTCTTTATACAGTGAAAACTGGGGGTGACCCAACTTTGCCAACTTTTTTTTGTGTTGAGTACACGAGTAATATCTGTGAAGAACTAAAACATTTTCCTTAAAGACTTGGTGTTAACCTTTACGAGAACTTTAAGATTTTAATGAAATAACTGCGCCTACCGAGCCAGATTAAACTCTTCCTGATAAAAAACATCAAGTACATGTCAGCCCTTGGGCGAGTAACATATTACAAGAAATTAACATTCCGACGATTTTGAAACCTTGTGGTGTGACCCAGAATTTTACCTTTGATCGAAGTTACAAACCTGCCATTTTTCCTAAGTAGTGGAAACCTCGTGATTCTGACACTGTGAACCCGTTTAAACTTTCTTACCCAAACTGATTCAAGTGACCTTAACAGTAATCTTAAAATAAACTGGTGAAGTGAATGCTCCCCGGAGCAGTGGAAGAAACCTGTATCTGCAGAGCTGGGATTCTCTTTATCCAAAGAATACAGATTCACAGTAGAGAAGTGTCCTAAAGTTTGCGTCAGACGGCGAACAACAGCACGATTGTAGGTAAGAATGTATGACAGGGATCCCTGATGACTGAATCGAGTGAATGCAGGACTGAGCGATTCCTTTATTGTGGTATTTTGGCACCCAATTTTTCTTGCTGTCTTAAATTTCTTTATGCAAGTTTTGTTGCTAACAAACATTTTTCCTTAGGATAGAGCAGAGTATCCAAGTCTGTTCATACCTTTAAAGGGAAGACTTAGACTAAATCATGTGTATCCGTGACTCTTTGGGCTATCACTTTTCTTCTAACAGGACTGTGGGCTATTCATCGAGGGGGAAGGATCATACCAATGGGTCTATCATTCTTGTAGCATTTTTATTGACTTTATGACTATTTGTATATGTTTTGATGAAATTTTATGTGTTGTGATGGAATTTTCTGATAATTAAAAACTCTCTTGAACTTAATCAGTGTGTCGGGTCAGCTCGTTCCAAAATATCTATATAATCATTGTTATAGTTTTCCCACGTGTGTGCGTCTACATGTCGTCAATTGTGTGTGTGTGCACGTGAGTGGTAATATATATATATATATATATATATATATATATATATATATATTTATATATATATATATATATATATATATATATATATATATATATTAATATATGTAGTCAATAGACTGTCTGACCCCTCTAGATCTGTTGTAGAAGATAGGCTAAAAGAGAGAAAAGTTTCTCGATTTTCAGAGACAGCCTCTATTTACTTCTACCATCTCACTCGTGGAAATCTATTTCTACTATCATCTCTCACTGTGGCTATCACTCATTCTAATCAATTCAGAAGGGACCAACCCAAGTCTTTATCCCCCTATCGAAAATCTACGTCACTCCCCTACGATAGTATCTGCTATGAGGTTACCTTCACCGTTATACACATTATGGCCACCAGTAATCCATGGCGTCAGGGCGCCAGTTCTCCGTGCTTTCTATATGTTTTAGTGCTCTTTATTTTTATTTCATAGGGTTAGAAGAAAGTTGAGAATTTACAAAATATTTGAAAGAAGAAACATTGACCATGACGGCTTTTATAATGATTACAACCAAATTTGGGCAATAGTTTATAGTTAATATTAACTGATAACAGAATAGAATAATAACCTCAACCAGTTGTGACTGACTATGGGAATGGTGAACATTTTAGATGATAGCCCTCAGCTGCTTCCCCCCCCCCCCCCGCTCCCCCCCCCACCGCCCCCCCGGTGTTTCTTTCAGCGTATTCTTTTCTCTTCTACTTGTTGTAAGAGCTTCTCTTCGCCCTATCTGAGGTGGCGCCGTAGGGAACATCTCCCCTTGGTGCTATCGACAGCTTTGTCCTCCGAGGTTACCATATTTTTGTCCTGTGCCTTCCTGTCTCTCTTACTATTGTTGTCACAGAACGGTTTGTGCATGTATTTTGTGCTCTCTATCACCTTCAGCCCATCCGGCAGCATCATCTCTTTTTCTTTATTTTCC
The DNA here is from genome assembly GCA_024509875.1 of Oreohelix idahoensis. Lineage (NCBI taxonomy): Eukaryota > Metazoa > Mollusca > Gastropoda > Stylommatophora > Oreohelicidae > Oreohelix > Oreohelix idahoensis. The sequence goes on along the minus strand of JAMPIV010021671.1, from coordinate 139,718 downwards.
TCACCGATCAGCTTATTATTTGGATTATTGGCATATTGTACGCCCTACATTCTTTATATGACCACTCCCAGACTGTTTACGTACGCCAGGTGACTCGCGATAATACAACGTCTATTGAACCGGTCAGCGAACGATATTCTTATCACGAAAAGCCGGCTCGCCACCTTTTGATACTGACGGCAAACGTGGAGAGAGATAGAGACTTTGTCGTAACTCATTTCTGGGGCCAGCGACAATCAGGCAATTAACACCTGGTTTGCGGTCTATATGTCTGAGGAAACCATATTGTTTGTCTGAGCGGCCGGCGATCCTTTTGTTTGACTGTCTGGAGAACGCTCGATCACATGCGATAATGAGATAATCGTTTCACGGGTCCATCCATGTGTTATATTATCGCAGGTAATCTGCCTGGCGAGTCAATATTTGAAGTAGCATCTGGACATCAAATAGGTTCCCAGATTTTTTTGAGGTGGCGGAAATATTACCGCATGATTTGAAAGAGGTCACGCGTTGGAATATTAAATGTAATATTTTAAACACGCGGGGGAGATTATAATGTAAACACCCCTACCTACATAGTGCAAAAGAGCTTACGATTGGATTCAAGTGAGAGCCTTAATAAACATTGAATTTCATTGGAAATTTCGGCGGAAGTACCATCTGTGTTTTGAACTGAGAATGAGAGATATAATCTAGCGAAAGCAGAGACACAGAACACAGACAGCTTCGCAACTTCAAACGAGCAACTCCCAAAAGCCAGAGCAAGAAGGATCGGACCTAGAATTCCATACTTATAAGTGACAGATCGAGTATTGGGCAACTTTGAAAACTTAAGAATAAACCCGCATATTAAAATACAAACTCTGAAAACTTAAGGGACCAGGACATTAGGACTGGATACCTAAGGAATTGGATCACCTGTCATAAGAGAAACTTTCCCAGACCAAGTGTTCCGCAGATTCACCCGTCATAAAAGGGATTCAAAATGTCCGGACCAAGTGATTCGATATCATATCACCTAAATTGCTCGTGTCCATTATAAACTGTGCGAAGAGATTGTGTATAACCCAATCGGAGAAGTGTAACATTTATATTACACATGTGAAGTTGACATGTGTTTCTTGCTAAGTGGTTATATATACGGCTGGCAACCTCAACGTATGAAAATAGTATATTCATGAACCATCCACAGCAAGCGCAGGTGATGTCTTCTGGATTGTCGTGCGGAAAACCGACAGCAGAGGTGACCCCAGACTCCGAGTGGAGCAGTGATGACTGATGATTACATCACATGTTCGTAAAGTGTATAATATTTTGTGAGATATATGCACTTTGTTAATTGTAACTCAGGCAACTCATTATTCGCGCCGTCCAGACACATTTTCCAAATTTATTACCCGGAAGAATATTGGTGATTTTTAATCATCTTCCGTGGGCTACACTGTGTACTCGTGAATTTAATTCTTCTGAGAGATTAACATTGGTGGGTGGACAGCGAGAATGCGCCAGTTAATTGGCAGCCCACAAATGTACTTAGCAGAGGCATTTATTTTTCTATTTTGTCTAAAACGTTCGTGGAACGGAGCTAGTCGTTAGTAAAACGCAGGAAATCAACACCAACCGCTTAAAGTGGATAAGTTGTGTACAGAAGAGCCCTCACCACAGAAGAACTGACGGTAAAAACGGCTGCAGGACCCCTTATATCAGTTAAGTGCTTATAAAAAGGCACCAGCAACCGAACGTAATTTTCTGAATTATATCCTCACCCTAAATCTCCGTGAAGAGAAAATTTGATTCCAATATAAAATTCACCAGCATTTCCTTTATTTTAAACTGTTAATACTAATTGATTATTACATTTTTTACCTGTTGTTTTAAAACTAAACAATAATTGTTTATTCGGTTATCTCTCTCTCTCTCTCTCTCTCTCTCTCTCTCTCTCTCTCTCTATATATATATATATATATATATATATATATATATATATATATATATATATATATATATATATATAATAAGTAATTACCCCTCGCTGTTCATTAACCATTTTCTTTTATGTTCCTTGTACAGGTAGACATAGCTTTATTGCGCTTTTTTCAAATTATTCATGTTTATTTATTAGAACGTGCCTTCTTCTTCCGATAGATTTTAGCTCTCCACCAGCAAAAAAATTACGATTCGCCGAAGGCTCATATGATGAAGATTAGCATTTTTTTTAGCAATAAAGTATTTTAAATTTTACTGTCGTGAAACATTCTAAATCCACATATATAAATTAACAAGTAAATGTAAAGCCTAACGCATTAATTCAATAAAAGGAAAGAGGAATGGTAAAAGAACAGTGCTATCACAATGACTGTACTCGAGATCCCCTTTTTCTACTTCGTCTGCATAGTGTAACGCTTTCACGTTTGATAGTAAAGCCTACAGCAGCATACACGCGTTTCAAAAAAAATAAAACCGGTACTGTGTTTCTTAGAAAACCTTGAGATACGCACACTGCTTAATGACCTAGATAAAATACTAGCATTAATTTCATTTTATACACTGCGTAACTAAAAGACAGACGGCCTTAGAGAGAGAGAAGGAGGAACGCATTCAATACTAACACGCCGTCTCGCGATATACAATTAATGCCACCCCCAAGCGAAAGGCATGAAGCACTAACTTTTTTTTCAAATAAACAGTGACAAAAAACACTACCAATACACGGTTAGGTTTTAAAAAACATGTTTAATGCTTATTAGGAAACATGACATTCTACTGTTTTACGTCTGAAATCCTGACAGTACAGAAGACACCCCATCGTATCAAAGTGAACGGGTGGTAGAAGAAAATACATATTTTGAACGCAGCCACTTAGCTCCATTAAATTTATATAGTTGGGTTCCTTAGGACTTGCTGACAAAGAATATGTTAAGTGTTACGCAAATAGTCTAGGAATTAACAAATTATAGCCAAAATAAAATAGTGAGGCTGTCTGACACCACCAGATCATAATTGCTCAGTGGCATGTTTTAAAACCACTATTTTACAGGAAATAGGCCAACAAGTTAAATCCGATTTGATTGGCTGGAAGAATATGTAAGCCTAAACATGATTAGTCGATTGCAAATACTGTACTATTTTTGGTTGTTACGGGAAACGGTAGGAAGGGTACTTTTTTTTCAAATACTTTTGTAAACATGGTCTTATTGGCTAGACCATTTAATATAGTCAATTAGGAGCGTCTGTTCAGTGCCACATTTTGAAAATAAACTTACTGAGAAGCAAGTGCGTTGAGATCCAGCTCATATTTTTCTAATGAAAGCCTGGGACAGAGGCAGATCGGAATTGTGCCATAATTCATCGCCAGTCAACATATTTGTTTAATATTTCATGAATTGTGGTAAGCTTGACATATTTGATATCTTTTAGATGAAAAATTGAATGTGAATTGATAAATTATGTCTGTCTGTGCGTAGTTCAGTAGCAACCATGAGGAAAAGCCTAGATAATGCTCCACCAGGAACAAAACTTGTCGGAGAGGAGTATAACTGCATAGGCCTATATGGGATTGCCAAATAGTACTATGACACCTATCTTATTGAATATAAGGAAATAATGCTGAAATTGCAGAGGCGTTGTAACCATTAGGGAGAGGAATACTGGTGAATGTGTTACATGAGAAGCTAACAGTTGGCCTACCGCGCTGAACTCGGTGTTTGTTATGTATTGTGCTTCAGTGTGGAAATAGATTATAAATTAGTTCTGAAGTAGGAGGTACAACCTTCTTGTTTCAGGGACCGTGGTCCTAACGTATTGAAGCAGCACCTGGTCTGAGTTTTGCTGAATCCAGAGGCTGGTAGCATACTCCTTGGTCCAGATATCAACCAGGGTTGTTTCTCAAGGAAACGGTGACGCAAGCGAGCAGTGGAGACTGTTTCCTGCCGCTCACACAGAAGTTAAGAGTGTGTGGCCAGAGCAGCTCAATCTTGTGTATAACCCCCCTCTAACAGTGACTTTACCTTAATTCAAGAGGGACATTTATTTGTTTCAAATCAAAAGAAACTGTGAACCTTACCAATATTATTTCCACCAGAAACAAACACTTGAAGTCATGATGACAAACAACAACTTAGCTTGACAAGCCAGTATTACCTCATAGTACCACCGCACAACTTACACACATATTGCAATAATAATATATGTCAATACAAAGATCCTATCTATAAATCGTGTACATACAACTTATCATTACATTTGATTGTGATTCCTGGTTCACTTTGTAGTTGAATCAGGATATCTATTATTGACAGGAATTAATACATATTTTTAAAAGTTACCCTTGACTTATTAAGATAGTCTTATAGAGTGTTATATGTATGTGAGTATCACAGTGTTGTAAAGTGTTGTGGATTAAAATAAATTGTCTATCTGTCTGTTGGTTGTTGTGAACATACACTTCATCATTATCATAACCCTAGACATTCAACGTAGTCATCACAATATTCCAGAATAAGCCTGACTGAGGTATAAATGTGGTAGCAAGTAAGGTTATCTGTAATACACCACACTTATTAGATACAGATACCTTCACAGCTGATCTCAGTCAGTACACTAAGTCCCCTATAAATATTTATAACATCCCACTTTACCACATTTACAATACACTGTTTTTTTTTTTTAAGACTTAGCGCTATTGCGCACTTAATAGACATAGCGTAAACATGATTTTAGGCTTTTATATGCACTGGGCAGCAACCAAAAAAAAAAAAAAAAATGGGTATGACCCGCTTTATTGCGATATTCGATTTATTGCGGTGGTACTGGAACCGAACCCGCAGTATCTCCGAGGTATACCTGTAGTCCTTTTCTTTTCAGACTAACTTACTACAATGCCTCGTTCAGTTCCTTGAAGTCTCAGAAAGGAAAGAATAAAATTGTTGCTCTGCCCATCAAGCCATAAGAGGCGTCTAATATAAGGCTGTGCGTAGACCTGGGAACCTCATCATGTAAAAATAGTTGCTACAGAAACCACTGCTAGAAAAGTAGACGAACGCTTTGGGGCTGGCTTCCTGATAAAGAGACCTGTTGTAGTGTTGGCTTGATAGGGAACTAACAGGGAAGCGATGATAATGATAAACTTAATACATTGTTTATCAACAAATCATCTAAATGTTAAGATAAAGTACACAAGAGAGACTTCTCGCCGTGGGCTTAGGATCCAGAAATAATTTTTTTTTTCTGTATATTTTATTCACTTATTTATTAAATCTATCTTTCACTCCGTCTTTCTGCGTATGACTGTGTTGTTCTTTGCATGTCTTTATTTAGTTAGTTTCTGTCGGCGTGTCTCTGTCGGCGTGTCTCTGTCGGCATGTCTCTGTCGGCGTGTCTGTCGGCCTGTCTGTCGGCATGTCTGTCGGCTTATCTGTCGGCTTATCTGTCGGCGTGTCTGCCTGTCCCTCCCTCCCTTCCTTCCTCACTCCCTCTCTCCTTCCTTCCTTCCTGCCTGTCTGTCTGTATTTCTTTCTTTCTCTCTCTTTCGTTTTGGCGATCTTTCTGTTTGTTAATTTTTTTTTTTTTTGGGTTGGTATGTCTTTCTGGCAATATTTGTTTTGTTGCCGTGCGACGCCTGACGCGTAACGCCAAAGACAAGTGTGAGTGCGTGTGTGTATGTTGTACGATCGACCATATGCTGCGAGAAGTGAGTCACTAAGATTGTAAAACGATTGAGTTGGTGTGTAATTGTGTCAAGTTGACACAACAGATATAACAGTTTCACGTTACAACCGGTTACAGTTGTCACGGGCATGACGACTTTAGCATTTCTTCATTTGCCTTCTGATTCTTCTCTCTTGTTATTGTTGTTTTCATTGATTTGTTTCGTTTTTTTATTAAATCATGACATTTTCTTCCGTTATGGTTTCCATTTTGGAATGTTTTTTAAGCGCTTTCATTCTCCCTTCTGCTAACTATTGTTCTTCTTAGTATTCACTTTCTTTCTTTCTTTTCCCTCAATGGCTGTCGACCGAGCAAAGTGGAGACAGTTTGTTGTGACGTAATGGACGACCTCTATCGATCTTTGGTTCTCTCCGGCAGTATCGGTACATTTGTGGGACTGATTTTTATTATGTGCTGTCAATTATCGCACTTTTCTGTCTTTCTTTCTTTCTTTGTTTTTCTGCTAAGTAGCAGATATTTGATTTTTATCAAATCACCCTGTAGGTGATAAATATCACATTTGCAGGGAGCGCCTGATATAATATGTCACATTTGCTGGGCGCTACCCAGATTTGTTGGTTATAGGCGCGGCAGATAAACACGTACATCGGCCAGCAGCCAAGTGGGCAGACAAGTGTGATATAATCGTTTCCGGTCACTTTGTTAAAAGTAATCATGGATTTATTACATTTTAGACAATATGAATCTACAAATGTGTTGGTGAGAGTGTATGCAAGACATCATATTACCATATATGGGAGACGTGACCTTTTGCAAAATTTTTCCATGTAGGAAATATTTTGAAAGTGCCACACCCGACCTGTTTGAAATGATTGGATCTTTCTGATTAGATTCATAACAACGTTGAGGAAGAATATAGGCTGACCATTTTCACAGTTTTATCTCACTGTGAATTTCAAGCTCGCCGAGACAATCTCAGACCTCGCCAGAGTAAAGACTAGCTTCATAATTCCTATTTGTTAACCGGGCCTTTTATTGGAGAACCAAATAAGACTTATAAAGCACAGGAACTCTTTACATTTTAATAAGGAACACCGGGACTAGGAAACTGAAGAAACACGGAGTCAGAGGGGGAATCTATGGTCAAAATTAAAGACATCCCAGACGCATGTATGAGAACGATTCGTCTCTTATATTATTGGATGTCAAAGTCATTTAAGGCTGGCAATCTCAGTATCTAGAATGATGATTCATGAACCACAACTGCACGGGCTGGTGATTGCTTTATTGATAGTTTCGTAAAGAGAACTAAAAACGTAGTTCCAGATTCCCTATGGAGCAGGGAGGGAAAGATGGAAAGAAAGGATGTACATTCTAAGTATAAGACTTACATTTTCAAAGCAGTGTAAATGTCCCTATAAACATATTCATTTTAAAATTAATGTAAGTTTTTAAGCTTTAAACCAGTGTAAATGTCTATATGAAAATATTCATATTAATTAACAGAAGTTTCAAACTTTTCCACAAGTGTAAATGTAAATGAAACATAAATGAATTTATATTGTGTACAGTTTTAAAACAATGGAGATGTAAATGTAAAACATATTATATCTGTATGTTTAACCTTTTCATTTAAATGTAATGTAAAGCTAAAGCTATTCAGTTTAAATGTAAAGGAAGTTTTCTCCCGAGGGATTAAATTTAATTCTCATCGAGGGTAAATTCTGACATGGGATGGTAGAATAAGAAGGGGGCACATAAATGTGTCGGAAAAACACCATACTCAGAAGAGCGTTTCGTTTCTATTTTTATTACCAGTTATTGGTGGTACCAGCAGAAAGTACTATCTCTGGAAACAAGTGAAGGTAGAAGTGGACTGACGTTTCGAGAGACGCCATCATAAGAGGGTCTTATAGGCAGACGCAGAACCAACTTAGCCGTTACTCCTTGACGTTCTGGGAACGTGCGGCGCCTGAACTTTGACCAGAGGCGAGCGCGAGTAGTGTGAAAGAAACTAACCCAGCGGGAGAAGAAACTACCATTGGCAGCTAAGTGAAAATATCCGCTGCCAAATATATATATATATAATGTTATGTTTTTATATATATAAAAGTTAACGGTAGTCCCATAGCAGATACTGTCGTAGGGGAGTGAAGTGTTCGAGACTTCACCATACTAGGTCCAGCATCGAGAGGTGGGGTGACCAGTTCCCTTCTTTGCTGCCTTTTCCTTCCTTAACTCAAACAACAGTCAGGTACCCATTTACAGCTAGGTAGACTGGCTAGTGTCGGAACCGTGATTCGAACCCGGCACCCTTGACGCGAGAAAGCAGCACTTGGCATCCTGTATTGTTACTAAATGAATAGTGAAACATGCAGTTTTCATTTGACGTCTCGGGTTTTTCTCAAAACAAGCGGAAGTGGACATGTTATAAAGCAACATTAAAGCAACATTATTAGTCTGGCCTGTATTGAAAGATATACAGACATGTCAAACAGTAGGATTCAATATATTATTGAACAAAAAAGCAATCACAACGTAACAGGAAATTCAATAGGAGACAACAACTATTGCATACAGAGGCGCACAGCTGTTGACCTATCTGCATATGACCTTGGACTTGATTTATGACACGCTTCCAAGCATAAACACTCAAGCGATCTATATTTGTTTATGGGCAGTATCAAACAAACTCTGTTGTGATTTGTTATATGGTTTTCTTATGATGTCATTCACGCTTGCAGAGATGGTCTACATGTTGTCCCGTGTAGTTTCCGTGGATCTTTGATTATACAAAGATAGAATAGATCGACTGTTTGGTTTGGTTTGGTTTGGTTTGGTTTGAAGGACTATCTTCATTGCACACGGACAACTCCATCAGTGCTCCGATCTTTCCCTTAGATCACACAAGGAGGATCTCAGCACAGTGCACGAACTCTGTAGCACCGACAAGAATCTCATTGTGGGTATATAGGAACCACACATTCTATCAATATTTTTGCGGTGGGTAGGTTTCTAATTTTCAAATTTTGCCAGGGCGGCGGTATTCCAGACAGGTCTACACATTACAATCTCCAACTGCCGTGGGAATTTTAACGTGTGCAACTTGCACTCGGGACCTATTTTTTCGCCCTTATTCGAGAAGGCTAGGCATCCGATCTCACTACCCAGGAGACCAGGAAGGAGTATGACATCATTTGGACCACTGGTTCTAAAAAATAGCTTCCATAAATTATATTCCATCTAGTGGGAATCGAACCCGGTACCGTGAAAATTCGAGGCGTACCTCTTAGCCACTCCGTTCCCCATCCTTGAAGTAATTGGGACATCATTAGGACCACTTGTTCTGAAAAAAACATTTCCATAAATTACATTCCCTCAACTGGGAATCGAATCCTGTACCTCTAGAATTCGAGGCGGACGCCATACCTCTTAGCCACTCCAAACCCGTGAGAACTACTGTACCCTCAGGCAGTTCGTACATGGTGACTAATATAAGGTTGCTCATGGGGCCTGGCAACCTCATCATGTCAAACTAATTGTCACAGAAACCACGGCTGTAAGAGCTTGTGTTGTGTAGACTTACTGCAAGGATTACCAGCTGCAGTGGCAGGCTCCATGCTCTGTAAGAAGTGTTAAAGGAAATGATGATGATGTAATAATAATAATATTACTTTTATCTAAGGTATATAGTTCCTAAGATGACGTCCTCCCATATTACTTTTATCTAAGGTATGTAGTTTGTAAGATGGCGTCCTCCAATATTACTTTAATTTAAGGTACGTAGTTTGTAAGATGGCGTTTTCTCATATTACTTTTATCTAAGGTATGTATTTTGTAAGATGGCGTCCTCCCTTGTGTGACACGGGATCTAAATTTTGTCACAATCCTGGAGCTCAGGCACACCTCTAAATTCTTTTTGACTTTTGGTCCGCCCATTTCATTTCTTTTGGTCGCCTGTAGTTGTAAAGTGGGAGTAACTGGCCTGTCCCTTTAAAATCGGACAGGTTTACTCCCCTTTTCTTTTATGTTGGTAGGAGATATAATTGACGCGCCCAGGACTCTCTGTCGCGGGAAGCGGCATCCTTTTTGAGTTTTTTGACCACGAGCTAAAGCCGGGCACTCGGTTTATGAGAGACGAGCGGCAAACGTCCCTGTTCCTTTGACACCAGGGAAAGCCATCGCCTTTCGTGTGTGCGCGGGGAGATTCGATTACGCCTAGCAATGGCGGTCCTTCTCTTTAGCACGGCATTTTCGTCAACGCAACACGGGGAAACTAGCTCGGGATTTTGTAGTAGTTGCGTCATGTTACATGCAACCCGGCGAAAAGAGTCACTCAAAAACGCAGGTGGCCAGGACACCTGGTGTATGAGAGTACTATATAATCTAAACTCTTTAGTTGTCTGGCACTTAATACTCCAGACGTTCTAACGTACCACTAAAATTAAATAGATGGGACCTTTTATAATTGTTTTCAAGGGACAGTGAGTGTGTGTTAATTCAACTGTAAACGACACTTTTTTTTATTGCAACGAGTTCCTTGAGAGAGGGGTGTTTATTTTTCCCCTAGAAATGTGAATAAATTGTACTCATTGAATGACTTATATAAATCATTTGTATAACGGGATATTTGAGAGTTCCCGGATAAGTCATTGTCAGGGGCCATGTTTGTAAATATTGATTCATTGTTGTGTGTAACCCGTTGGGGTTTTTTTGTTGGGCATAACAATATTTTATTTCGCTGGCCAGTTTATATCCAGGCCTACGAGCATTACGCCACTTGAGTGTGCGAGCGGTTTTACGTGGCTATCAGCTGCTGTTCGCACGGCAAGCAAGAAACAAACGAACGTGCTTAATTAATCAACCGGCACAAACCGGTTTGACGCTCCACGATAAATTGGATGGGGGAGTGTTGGAGGCGTTGAGTGTTTGTAAACAGTCCTCGTCTTGATGTGTTCTTGTATTTTAGCTAGGGTGCCCTAATTTCGGCGACTAGCTAATGGCTTGTAATTTTTGTTTTTTTGCAGCGGAGTAGGAAACTTCCACACACCATCGATGTGGGGACCTGGAACCAAGCATTTCGTCACACCTCTGGTCTTATCAACACATCTTTGACCGAGTTCTCGAGTTGAGAAGGGTTGAGTTAAATCCTAAAAATCAATTACCAGGAAGGTAGACTTGAGTAACCCAGCTGTTGGTACCCTCTGCTCATGGAGCTGCTTGACCTGACCCCAGTAATTTTCAAGCTCACCAGTTTGCAGAATAGCGCGCCCATCCCGTCTTAAAGTATAGATCGGTGGGCCCTTTCTTTATACACACAGTTACCATTGAACTGGCCGCGTCTCACGGGTATATTAAGGCGCATCACTTGCGCAAACCCGAGTTTGGACTCATTTTAACCCACAAGATATCAGGGTTCATTATCATTTAGTTGTTGAAAAGATAATTCCTTCTGACCTTGTCAATCGTGGACTTAAGACAATTCTCACTACGTCAGAAAAGCACGAATTTGCAAGTAATTCGAATCAAGAATGCAGGATACTGCCGCACCGACAAACAGGGAACGTTATCATCAGACCGGGTAGTGGACAGTAATTAGTGGGGTTTTTTTTAAAGTACTGGTTGTGCTAGAATTTGATGTTTATTAATTTTTTTTGTAACCATTGTGGTTTATCTATTGGTGGTGTATTCTTTACTGTGGGGTGTTTACTTTTTTCGTATTTGTGTAGCCAAGTCGCAATCACCTCTATTTGAGTCTGGGAGTTGGAAGACGGAGGGCATAGATTATAATTGGGTGGTTATTATTTCTAGTACCCCGTGTGGGTCTTTTTTTCTATTGGATTAATTCGTGGAGTTAATTGTATGTGTACAACTTGGGTGCCAGTTTGGATTATTAACCAAAATCACGTTGTTATATGTTGTTATTCTTGTGTTTTTTTTTTATAGTGAATCATACTTGGTTGGAGTGATTTTTATAATTCCTGCCATCGCGCAGATATAGTTCGTTAATTTTTTTATATCTACAATTATATCTTAATAAACATAGAAAACTAGTTGCTGCTGATCATAATTGTCTCCTACCTGTACATCTGTGATCCTTGAATGTGAAAACTACTAGGTGTGTTAGTCCCTTACTTCATGTCTATTCGTTTGTCGATCGGTGAGAAAGAGAGGAGTGAGTGGAGTTGACATTAAAAAAACAAACGTCCGTGTGGCGAGATAAAAGAGTTTTTAAATCTTTGTACGCCTGAATGTCACTCTTCCACTCACATTCGCTTTTTCAGACTTCCTCTATTGTCTACTCCTCACTCAGACTTTTGTCTTGTCGTAGACAGACTCTCTATACCACCACTCGTGACACCTTATTACTTTTATCTAAGGTATGTAGTTTGTAAAATGGCGTCCTCCAATATTACTTTTATCTAAGGTATGTAGTACGTAAGATAGCGTCCTCCCATATTACTTGTATCCAAGGCATATAGTTCTTTAAGATGGCATCTTATAACAATAATTTTATCTAAGGTATGTAGTTTGTAAGATGGTATCTTATAATACTCTTCTTATCTAGGGTATGTAGTTCGTAAGATCGTTTTTATACTTTTCTTTACTTAGGGTATTGTCGTGTGGTGAGTACTGGGGCAACTACAACAGTAGTTTTTGCCAGGAATAGGCCATGAGATATTAGATATAAGGTCTCTAGAAATTGGCTCGTTAAGAAAGAAAAAGACCTATTCGAGATAGGGACAAGAAGACAGGAATGCGAAAGCTTTCCACTAGACAGTGTTTTCTAATTAATTATGGAAAGAGTTCTGTTTCCCCACGACCTTAGCTTCTGCCCTTAGATCCCGTAAAGAAAAAGCCCCCAACCTCATCTGAGTAGAGAAAGGTTCCTATAGGTGAATATGTAACACCGACAGCACGAGTGATACATTAACAAACTCTTGATAATGATCAACCGATCGTTGGGTTTATTAATGAAATATCCACACATATAGGGTTAGTAATGGTTAGAACGTGATGATGGTGAAAGACGATTCACCCAAAACACACACATGAGATATTAAAATTGCAGTTAATTAAGTAATAGTTAATTAAGAATGAACTGGTGTAAAGTGAAATGATGATGTGATATGATACGTGTTACCAAAATGGTGAGTAATCTACACAGTCCATGTGTCTCTAAATGCTTCGCATTGATATGATGATTCACGTGTAGGCATACAATGTCCAACGTTGTTATGCGTTATGTCGAGTGGGGTATCTCTAAGCTGAGGACGTTCTGATGAATACTGTTGTCGTACGGAGAACGCTGACGAGATATCTATGTATATTCCTTCACTGTTTGAGTATATCTCTGTAGTGTTGATCAACAGTTAATAGCTGTCATATGAACAAAAGGTCTGTTGTCTAATCTCCCGAGGGTACTGGCCAGACTGGATATTTTCACGAAATGTTAGTGATATGTAGACTCATAACCTTGCATATGTAGTCGTGATTCTGCTTCATAGAATGCGCTTAAGAGGGTGTTGCCCTTGCTATAAATATGCGATTCCTCTTTTGAGCTCTTTTGCTTGACTTCAGATAATAATGATCTTTCGAGTGATTTAAGTTTATGATGACTCTGTATTGAACTTGTGATAACTCTGTATTGAACTTGTGATAACTCTGTATTGAACTTGTGAGCAAGCAGTATATGGTGACGAAGAATGCTGCGTCCACCTTCTGACTTGTGGGTGAGACAATATTCCTTTTTAATTGAGGAATGAAAGATGTCCTATGGCGAATTCTGCTAGCCAAATGTCCGTTTTTGATAACTTATTTCTGGTTAGACGTCAGACACGTTGCGTGTAGACTCAGACTTCTGATGAACTAAAGACACACAAAAGTCATCGTAAGTGTTTCACATTTAACATCACTGGTTGACTTTCATTTAAACTACTGCTCATTATTCATCTCTCTCTCTGAGTTCAATTCTAATGATGTTAAATATCTTGTGCATGAGAGTGTGGTCGCATGGGAGACTGTGATGATGATGAAAGTGAAGTATGAACTATTAATTACCTCCTATCATCCTATCATCTTCTAGGAAAATCTTCTGATTTTATTAATCAGTTATGCCAAGAATTATTTGAAACTTTATCTTCCGCACATTTTAGCTGTGAGGTTAAAATAAACAAAAATAAGAAAATGTATTAATAAGTATAAGATCTACTAACCTTCTTTTCCCTTCGCAAAATCCTTTAAGAACACAATTCATCACAGAACTGAATTATATCCACTCTGAATAAACACGTGTATTAGGCTAGGCGTTTTTGGGATTAATCTCTTCCTCACAATGTAAAAAACTGGACTCCTTCCTCTTGCAAGCTACGCAGTAGATTATATTTCTGCTAGTCCAATATGGGTTTCTTGTACAGCTCCGCCCATACCAACCAATCCTTAATGGCCCCTCTGGTCACTCATTCACAGGATCGCTCTTGTCCCCTGTCAGTCCAAACGTGGGTGTAGTTTGACCTCTGATTGTTTATTGTTTACCTGGCCAAGGTGGGCGTCCAATGTGGTAACCCAACGCTTGTCTGAACAGCGGCCGACCAAAGATAACACCATTACAGCATGAGACGTTTTCCCCTGGCCAATCTGGGCGTCCAATGTGGTGTCACAGAAATTACAGCATGCCCAGATGTTTGATTGGGATGACCAGATGGATTTTCACCAGATTTATCACGATGCAATGTGGGCTTCAAACGATAATGTCAGGCATGATGACTCAATCAAAGGACTTTTATTTTCCCCGATGAAAGAACAAATATGGTTCTCTAGATACTGGTCTCGAGTAATCACAACGATGAAATAGCAAATGTGGGTCGCAAATATGGGATGAAAGAGCAAATGTCGGAGAAAATACAATATGAAAAATGTAGGAAAAGATGGAGCAAAAAGGCCTTTGCGCTCGTTTATCACAGGTATGTACATCGTGGTATGGTTTCTTAGACTATTTTTATTTAGTGTATGAAGTTTGTAAGATGATTCCCTGTAATACTGTTTTTATTATTCATTCAGTCACTCAGTCACTCACTCACTCATTCGCTCAGATAGTCAGTCAGTCACTCACTTCCTCTATCCAGCATTCACTCACTCCCTCCCACCCTCATTTACTCACCAACTCACCCACTAAACCACTGACCCAATCACTCACTTACTCTCTCCCACCCTTACTCACTCACTCAACAACATGTGGTTAAGACTTCTTAAAAAAAATGTGCTTAGTAACTTTCCACGCACACTAATCAAAATAATCCTCGTACACTTAAAGCAGTCAAAACAGATTATTTTAAAACATGCCTAAGTTGCCGTAAATCCTGGACGCTATAACGTTAATCTTTTCCTTTTATGTGAATAACAACAATCAACGGGAAGAAAAACAATATTATTTTTAAATACTTCTGCCGCCAGCTAATAAAAAATACCGCACAGTTTCGACCCAATTACTACAAGGATGGGGGTCGGAGTGGCTTAGAGATTTCGCGTCCGCCTCAAATTCTAAAGGTTGTAGTGAAATTGACAGAGATACAACGGTAAAATACCTCCAAAGATAACATGTAAGGATAAAAACATAATGCGTAGGCTGCTGATAGTACATGATCGCCCAGACCGCGGGTCATCACCCTCCATAAAAATTGACTTGCTAGACAGGAGGGGAACGGCGGATAAAAAGGAAAAAATATGACTGGAAAGATTGCGTGAGACTAGAAAGGCTAAGGAGACGCAATTGGGGGGGAAACGGAGAAAAGTCACGTTTCCCAAGTTGACATAAAGTAAGGAACTCGACAGAAGGGACCTTGGATATGTTACGCCACAGTCATTTATTGGTCGCTTTTGCGATACCAAGCCTTTGATTTGAATTCAGCGGCAGAACGCAGATGTTTGGAATATTACAAAAATTAAAAAGTAACTTTTTTTAATATTAATGTTAGGAATATAAAAATTAGCTGGCCGGATGGCCCATTCTGAGCAGTGAACTAATATGTTCTTAATTTTACAGACGGATAGATAATATTGAAGATAATGACAAAAGACAGTGTTGTTCACATCAGCGACAGACTGTATTGAATAAAAAGTGTCGCTATTTGCACAAAAAAAACACGACCTTGAGACGCAGGTGTTCAAATCTACTTAGTAGGGAAGCGAAGGGACATTGGTGGGAGCTGTGACAAAATATAACTTTTAACGACACAATTTTGGAGGGGAGAGAAAGGTTGGTTCAAAAATCAAGTACGTTTTTGAAAAAAACAAGTAGAGACGGACAGACTAACAGATAAACATCCATACTTGACTGAAGCATGACTGAAATGACTTTAGGGTAGGAAATTTGAATTTGAAATAAACCTAGGCAGTGATTGGCCACAGACAATCATTTTATCGGCGCTCAGACGAGAAGTGGGGCCATTCCTCAATAGTTGTTCGATGATAGACACAGTATTTTAAAGTGTGGTGATTTCCAAATGAAAGAAAGTGAAATAAGTTCAGGGACGCCATACTATAGCCAGCAGCTCAGCTGAGTTTTGCTAGCATTTCTGTGTTCTTTATTCATAATCTGGTAAGATTGAAATTATTTCTTTGTATATTTTGAATATTGTTTAATGTTCGAGTGATTTGATACTGCCATATCATAATCTAGCCTTACAAACAAGTAGGGATTTGCTCTAGACCCCCCGCCCAAGTCAGGGTCTAGGGACCAACAATATACATAAACTCCAGCAAGGGTTAGGAAAGACAGATCAAGTGTTGAGAATAATGAAACATATTACCTATCCACTTTTAGGGAAGGAAACTAATAAATATTTTTCAGAATCTATAGTCTGGGAGGACCTATCTGATGTAAAACCACCATGGTAAATGTGCTGTTTGGTCAGAGAGATCTGACCTGTCTGTATGATGTGGTTGTTGTGTCCGTGTTGTGTCCAGACGTGGGTAGAGAATAGAATTTTGACACATAGCCAATACTTTGATTGCAGAGCTGTGAGTTTCAGTTGTCAACAAGGCGGTGTCCATTCAGTTGGTGATTTTACTCGAGTGTATCTGTGCAGTACGTTGTGACAGAGACCACTATTATTGCCCGCCAGCACGGAGAGGTGGGACCACCAGATTTCAGCACCAGAGCTACATATGCAAGTTGAGTGAGCCTCTGGTCTGCTGGAAGTTCACCAACGCCTTTTAGTTACTAATACCCCATAAAATTCCTGCAATTTACTGGACACTGTGTAGTCAATATAGACAGGTGTGATGAGGCCACCCCAACAGCACAAGCATTAACTATCCTCCCAAGTAGATGACTACTAGAACATTTTAATAAAACTAACTAGTCTAGTACTTATATATGTACACTCTTGCATTTATTATGTAACATTCCATGCATTTCTTTCATAATTTTTAAATCCTTTTTTTTTAAAAAAAGTTCTGGTCAACATAAAACTTGATCCAGAACAAATAAATGTAATATAATTCTATCAAAAATTTTACACTCTTGAGTTAGTTCAGTGTATTATAATATTTGTTAAATATTATTAGTCTGCTTAAATATCTGTGGGTGTATCTATAACTATCACACCCACATTACATATCATTACCCTAGACATTTTACATAGCTACATTCATTAAGAAAAAAAATTGAGTGTGAGGTCGTAGTGGTAGCAAGAAAGGCCTTCTGACAATTCACAACTACATTTTATCTCAGGAGCCTTCACAGCTGGCCTCATACATTACATTTAGTAATATCACCATCATACAATACCATCAAACCCACTACATACATTGGGGTCTTGTCCAGGGATAATTAGCCCAACAGTAATATTAGGATCTCCTGGTTGGAGAAATAAAATTAGGGGAAAAAAATTGTGAAATTCCCTTTAAAATTAAAAGTGTCCCTGCAGATAAAAGTTGGTGAATCTTCACAGCCAGTGATAATTAATTAGTTAACTGGTTAGTTAGAATTAGTTAGACTATAGTCATAAGAAGTACTTAGTGTATTTACTGGTTAGAGATTTAGCTTGTATATTATTATATTGTCTGAAAAGTATGGCGGAGCTAGCAAAATTCCGATCAGCTGCTGTGCTGACCGCAAAGGAGATGGGAATGGATGGTCTGATTTTAATTCAATATGTAACGGCTGAATGTGATAAATATATTGAAAGGGAAGATAGAAAGGTAGCTGAAGAGAAGAGGTTACAAATTGAGGCTGATAGAGAAATTAAGAGGCTGCAAATTGAGGCAGAAGAAAAACGACAGCAAAGGGAGGCAGAAGAAAAACGACAGCAAAGGGAGGCAGAAGAAAAAAGGTTGACTGCCGAAAGGGAGGCAGAAGATAGAAGGTTGCAAAGGGAGCACGAATTACGACTAAGGGAGCTGGAATTACAAGGCCCGGCTCCTGAAAATGGTGCCAGCCCTTTTGCCTCAGATGCTACGCCCAGTCTGGGAGCCTCAAACTCAGATATGGGGTTTCATTTAGACCATTTTGTTGAAAAAGACGATGACATAGAGGGGTACCTAGGACGTTTTGAGTTATTAGCTACTACATATGGGTTAGAGAGAGAGAGGTGGAGTTTAAAGCTATCACAGGGATTGAGAGGTACTTCTTATGAAGTATTTGCCAAAATGAACAGGGAAGACCAAGACAATTATGACATGTTAAAGCAGGCTTTGTTATTAAGGTACGAGAAGAATGGTGAATTTTATCGTAAGAAATTTAGAAATGCCAAACTGTTGTCTGGGGAGACATACCACCAATTCTCTGCTAGACTAGAAACCTATTTGGAGAAATGGACGGCTCTGGGGAAGACCCAAGATCTTAAAGAAATGATCATGATTGAGCAATTGAGAGAGTCCATGGCTCCAGACATGAGAAAATTTCTCATGGAACAAGGTGCAGAGAAGTTGGGGGAAATTTTAAATGTTGCTGAGAGGTATCAGGCAGCTCAGGCAGAGGTAAGTGGTGCTAAAAAGAAGCACATAGACAATTTTAAAGCTCCACAGCAATTTAATAAATTTGATAATAGAGAGCAGGGAAATAAAGGTAGGACAAACTTTGAGCGGCCAAGAAATGACTATCGCGACAGAAACTCACAGTTCAATGACCAAAAGTTCAATGAAAGAAAACCGTTGAACCAAGGAAAAAGATGGTGTAAATGGTGCAAGAAGGATAACCATAACACCGAATTTTGTAGAAGGAAACCTTCAAACATTGCTGCAATGAAGTCGGGGACGCGAAGATTAAAGGTTAATCCTAATGGACAACAGGAACCTTATCACCCCCCAGTTTGTGAGGATGTTATTTGTAATGGGGTCACCATAAGGTGCCTTTATGATACAGGTTTGGATTATGATTCAGTTGTGAAGTCTAGCCTAGTGGACCCAAGTCAGTATACCACAGAAACAGTGGAAATACAAGGGGCGACTAAGGACATACCACTCATGACACTTCCCATCGCAAGGATAACTGTGAAAACTCGCTATGTGGAGGGAGAAATCAGAGCAGCAGTGATAGATGAACCAATCTACCCTCTGATATTGGGGTGTAGATACGTCTTCTTGGGGAATCCCGAGAAACCTGTGATCATGGCGACAGTGCAGACCAGGTCACAGAAGAAGGAGGAAGAAGGTGAACCTATAAATGCTCATCCAGAGGAGATGAGGAAGGCGCAGGCTGAGGATAGGACACTCAAGCCCTGTTTTAAAAAATTGCCCAAATGCCACACACCTCCGAGCAAGGGGGAATATTTCATGAAGAACAAACTCTTATACAGGAAGGCCGGAACTGGAACAAATGGTCACAACCAGCTGGTTCTTCCCACTTCATATAGAGATAAAGTGATGGAACTCGGGCATGCGATTCCCTTCAGTGGTCACATGGGGATCAGCGCCACAGACAGCGTATAGCTTGTCATTACTTCTGGCCAGGGATAACGGAGGATATAAAAAGATATGTCAAATCCTGCCCAGAATGTCAAAGGGTAGCTCCAAAGCACTGGACTGCTCCTGCAACTCTAGGGGAAATGCCCATAGCGGGAACACCTTTTGAGAGGGTTGCAGTGGATATTGTAGGACCTCTCACTCGGACCAAGAGGAGGAACAGTTACATCCTTACTCTGGTGGACACTTGTTCTATGTGGGGAGAGGCGGTAGCCCTGCCATCAATTGATTCAAAACATGTAGCAGAGGCACTACTTACAATATTTACCCGATTAGGATTCCCGCATCAAATCTTGACGGATAATGGTTCTCAGTTCAAGGGGAAACTAACGGAAGAAGTTTTTAAGCTATTTCAAGCCAGACACTTTCATTGTAGTCCGTACCATCCACAAGGGAACGGCCAGGTAGAGAGGTTCAACGGGACTCTCATTTCTATCCTGAGAAAGCTGGCACACGAAAAAACCGGATCTGTGGGATCAATTCCTGCCCGCCGCATTGTTTGCGTACCGGGAGGTACCACATAGTTCAACCGGGATGGCTCCCGCAACTCTGCTATTTGGGAGGCCAATAATAGGTCCATTAGAAGCTCTATTAAGGACCTGGACAGATGAGAAGGTGGAAGAGACTGTTACCTCATCGTATCAATACGTGAACGAACTGACCACTCGTTTGAAAGCTGGATGGAAACTGGCAAATGATAATTTGAAGCAAGCCAGGAAGAAACATGCAGCATATTTTAATAGGAAGGCAAAGGACAGGGAACTGGCAGTCGGAGAGAAGGTGCTGCTTCTACTACCCGGAAGCCAGAATAAATTACAAATTGGTTGGCAAGGTCCATATACGGTTCTAGAGAAGGTGTCTAGAACAAACTATAAAATTGACAAAAAGGGGAAGGAGAAAGTTTATCATGTAAACCTGTTAAAGAAGTATCTGGACAGACCACTCCAGGAAAGCACCCCCTTATTGACCTTAGCTATTGCAACCCAGATGCAAAAAGAACCACTCACCTCACATGAATACCCATTACATCCTTGTGAAACCGCAGCACAGGTAAAAGTCAGTAAGCACCTGACTAAAAACCAGAGGGAGAGAGTTCAACAAGTTCTGGAGGAACATACAGATGTATTAACAGATAAACCAGGCCATACAAATTTGCTACAGTATGACATGAAACTGGTAGACTCAAACCCAATCTGTATGAGAGCCTATTCTATTCCGTTCGCGAAGGAGAAGGCATTGAAGGAAGAAATAGAGTATTTGTTGAAGGAGGGGATTATTTCGCACAGTGAATCATCTTTTAGTTCTAGTGTCGTTTTGTTGAGAAAAACCGTCTGGGGAACACAGACTGTGCATAGATTACAGGAAACTGAATGCTGTCACAGAAGGACAAGTGGATCCATTACCAGACACAAAACAGTTATTTGCCAGACTGAACAAGGCAAAATACTTTTCAAAGGTGGATCTTAGTAAAGGCTATTACCAGATCCCAGTGAAGCCTGAAGTGAGACCTTATTTGGCTTTTAGCACTTCGGATGGACATTATGAATTCAATATGCTACCATTCGGACTGAAAAATGCTCCGAGTGTGTTTTCAAGGATGATGCGCAAATTGTTGGATCCCCTGAATAACCCATGTATCACGAATTTCATGGATGATATTCTCGTCGCCACAGAGACATTTGAAGAACACATTGAAGCTCTGGAGATGTTGTTTGATAGACTTCGGGAGGCGAACTTAACTGCTAGGCCAACAAAATGTTGTATTGGATGCAAAGAGTTGGAATTCTTGGGACACACTGTATATCAGGGTAATATGACCCCTGATCCTAAGAACTTGGAAAAACTGCAGAGAGCACCTAGGCCGCAAACAAAAAAGGACGTGCGATCATTTGTGTCGTTATGCGGATTTTATCAGAAATACATCAAGAATTTTAACGCTATTTGTGCTCCTCTGACTGATCTGACTCGCAAGGGACTTCCAGATAAAATTATTTGGACTGCACAATGTGAACTAGCGTTCCAAGAGTTAAAGGAAAAACTCACTAGCAAGCCTATTCTCAAACTGCCTGATTTGACACAGGACTTTGTCTTAAGAACCGATGCAAGTAATGTAGGACTAGGAGGGGCTTTGTTGCAAAGATCATCTTCACCTGATGGGGAACTGAAACCAGTCGCTTATGCAAGCCGTAAATTGAATAAGGCGGAACAAGGATACTCCACAAGCGAAAAAGAATGTTTAGCGTTAATCTGGGCAATAAAGAAGTTTCAAATCTATCTGTATGGTAGGACTTTTTTGGTGGAGACGGACCATCAGCCTCTCGTATTCTTATCTCAGGCTAAGCATGAAAACGCAAGATTGCTGAGGTGGTCTTTATTGCTTCAACCTTATCAGTTCAGTATCCAATATATCCCAGGCAAATTGAATGTCGGTGCAGATTTCCTCAGTCGGCACCCCTGTGATCAAAATTAGAGTAGTGGCAGACGTGAGGAGTAATTTTACCTATGTGTATCGCTGGTTTTGGAACTTGCCATAGGCATGTTTTCAAGTGGGGAGATGTGTAGTGAAATTGACAGAGATACAACGGTAAAATACCTCCAAAGATAACATGTAAGGATAAAAACATAATGCGTAGGCTGCTGATAGTACATGATCGCCCAGACCGCGGGTCATCACCCTCCATAAAAATTGACTTGCTAGACAGGAGGGGAACGGCGGATAAAAAGGAAAAAATATGACTGGAAAGATTGCGTGAGACTAGAAAGGCTAAGGAGACGCAATTGGGGGGGAAACGGAGAAAAGTCACGTTTCCCAAGTTGACATAAAGTAAGGAACTCGACAGAAGGGACCTTGGATATGTTACGCCACAGTCATTTATTGGTCGCTTTTGCGATACCAAGCCTTTGATTTGAATTCAGCGGCAGAACGCAGATGTTTGGAATATTACAAAAAATTAAAAAGTAACTTTTTCGTAATATTAATGTTAGGAATATAAAAATTAGCTGGCCGGATGGCCCATTCTGAGCAGTGAACTAATATGTTCTTAATTTTACAGACGGATAGATAATATTGAAGATAATGACAAAAGACAGTGTTGTTCACATCAGCGACAGACTGTATGGAATAAAAAGTGTCGCTATTTGCACAAAAAAAACACGACCTTGAGACGCAGGTGTTCAAATCTACTTAGTAGGGAAGCGAAGGGACATTGGTGGGAGCTGTGTCTAAATATAACTTTTAACGACAAAATTTTGGAGGGGAGAGAAAGGTTGGTTCAAAAATCAAGTACGTTTTTTTTCAAAAAAAAAAAACAAGTAGAGACGGACAGACTAACAGATAAACATCCATACTTGACTGAAGCATGACTGAAATGACTTTAGGGTAGGAAATTTGAATTTGAAATAAACCTAGGCAGTGATTGGCCACAGACAATCATTTTATCGGCGCTCAGACGAGAAGTGGGGCCATTCCTCAATAGTTGTTCGATGATAGACACAGTATTTTAAAGTGTGGTGATTTCCAAATGAAAGAAAGTGAAATAAGTTCAGGGACGCCATACTATAGCCAGCAGCTCAGCTGAGTTTTGCTAGCATTTCTGTGTTCTTTATTCATAATCTGGTAAGATTGAAATTATTTCTTTGTATATTTTGAATATTGTTTAATGTTGATACTGCCATATCATAATCTAGCCTTACAAACAAGTAGGGATTTGCTCTAGACCCCCCGCCCAAGTCAGGGTCTAGGGACCAACAATATACATAAACTCCAGCAAGGGTTAGGAAAGACAGATCAAGTGTTGAGAATAATGAAACATATTACCTATCCACTTTTAGGGAAGGAAACTAATAAATATTTTTCAGAATCTATAGTCTGGGAGGACCTATCTGATGTAAAACCACCATGGTAAATGTGCTGTTTGGTCAGAGAGATCTGACCTGTCTGTATGATGTGGTTGTTGTGTCCGTGTTGTGTCCAGACGTGGGTAGAGAATAGAATTTTGACACATAGCCAATACTTTGATTGCAGAGCTGTGAGTTTCAGTTGTCAACAAGGCGGTGTCCATTCAGTTGGTGATTTTACTCGAGTGTATCTGTGCAGTACGTTGTGACAGAGACCACTATTATTGCCCGCCAGCACGGAGAGGTGGGACCACCAGATTTCAGCACCAGAGCTACATATGCAAGTTGAGTGAGCCTCTGGTCTGCTGGAAGTTCACCAACGCCTTTTAGTTACTAATACCCCATAAAATTCCTGCAATTTACTGGACACTGTGTAGTCAATATAGACAGGTGTGATGAGGCCACCCCAACAGCACAAGCATTAACTATCCTCCCAAGTAGATGACTACTAGAACATTTTAATAAAACTAACTAGTCTAGTACTTATATATGTACACTCTTGCATTTATTATGTAACATTCCATGCATTTCTTTCATAATTTTTAAATCCTTTTTTTTTAAAAAAGTTCTGGTCAACATAAAACTTGATCCAGAACAAATAAATGTAATATAATTCTATCAAAAATTTTACACTCTTGAGTTAGTTCAGTGTATTATAATATTTGTTAAATATTATTAGTCTGCTTAAATATCTGTGGGTGTATCTATAACTATCACACCACATTACATATCATTACCCTAGACATTTTACATAGCTACATTCATTAAGAAAAAAAATTGAGTGTGAGGTCGTAGTGGTAGCAAGAAAGGCCTTCTGACAATTCACAACTACATTTTATCTCAGGAGCCTTCACAGCTGGCCTCATACATTACATTTAGTAATATCACCATCATACTATCATAAGTATAATTGTGTCTTTACCTGCGATGTCAGGTTGATTAGGGGTTGTCTTCCCTTGTTTATTCATTCACTGTGTTTGACCTTTAGGGTCAGAGGTTGACAGTTCGGCGTGGGCCTATGGGAAGGTTTTTCGGGGAGAATCTTCGAAGGGAGATATACTTCCGGGAAGCCGTGAGGTCCTGTTTTTCTGAAGGGACCAAGAGTCCATTGTTTTTCGGGGAGAATCTTCGAAGTAACTGCTATGGCAGTTTTCCCCAGTGAATCTCTGTGCGTCGGGATGACGACAGAATTCCTTGTGTAGTTCTGAGGATTCATTTACCAGGTAATACCGACCTTTATGCATTATTACGCTTTTCGGTGGCAGAACATGTAAAGGATTACCTAGGGTGAACAGCAGTTCACGGATCCGCCATTTCAGAACTTATATATTTGTGCTCGAGGTAGCCATCCAAGACTGTTAGTCTTATATTGTCCAGAAATCCAGTGACGAGGATATATTGTGGGAGCCGCAGATTGGCGGAACTTCTATCTACAATAAGTATTACTGCAGGGTTGGTGATAACCTATTTAACAGAAGTACACGGCCGACGTTAGGACGAGGCCTGTGCTTCCGGCTATTATACTACAGCCTGATATGTGCAATTGGCAGGGAGTGCCAAGTTGCACCTGTGTGTCAAGGTAACAAAGGCATCTGACGCGTTTAGTCAGAGACGCCAAGGGCGACGCTACGAACTGTCATTATTGAAGAACTTTGCTATTGACCATGCACGTCTATTCTGATGTTTACCTTTTTGAATGCCAAATGTATACCTATCGATGTCAGGTCAGCATGACCTTGTTACACTGACTGTTCCTGTTGATATTATGTGT
The DNA here is from genome assembly GCA_024509875.1 of Oreohelix idahoensis. Taxonomy (NCBI): domain Eukaryota; kingdom Metazoa; phylum Mollusca; class Gastropoda; order Stylommatophora; family Oreohelicidae; genus Oreohelix; species Oreohelix idahoensis. The sequence continues at coordinate 114,418 of JAMPIV010021671.1, read as the reverse complement.
GTTCCCGTCAATAAATGTCTTGAAACATGCCTGCAGTGTCAAAGCATCCTTGATTACTGCATGTGAGAGTATGGGTTGCAGGATCTACATCTATACGAGCCTAAACACATTCGCGTCTTCATTCGCACCCACACTCAACTCATCATACGCTCGCACTACACATCTAACAACATGTAAACTGTCTTGGGCCAGTGATCACCTCAACAAGAAAAAAAATACAGTTACAGTCATCCCCGACCCCACCCCCCCCCCCCCCCCGCCCCCCCCCATCCGATCTCCTGGGTAGTGAGATCGGATGTCTAGCCTTCTCGAATAAGGGAGTAAAATAGGAGGACCCGTGTGCAAGTTGTGCACATTAAAAATCTCTCGGCAGTTGGAAATCGTAAAGAGTGGGCCATAAGGCCGCTGCACTGGCAACATTTAAAAATTTAGAACTCTACTCACTACAAAACTATTTATAGAATGTGTCATTCCTATATACACACATTGGGATTCTCGCCGGTGTTACGGAGTTCGTGCACAGTGCTGAGATCCTCCTTGTGTAAACTAATGAAGGAGATCGGAGCACTGATGAAGTTGTCCGTGTGCAATGAAGATAGTCCTTAAAACCAAACCAAACCTATTACTCAAGGCAAAATGATAAAAAAACTACACCAGCCAATATCAACCACAACCTGTAGACATTACAAGAACACCCTAACCAGAATTAGCATTACCAATCCCACATTACCAATTCCAGCACGGTAAAATTCGTTTTACAATGTCTGGAAACCTTTATCGGACTCAGTTAACATAATCAACCCTCTCTAAGAATACTTTCCTGTTCTAATACTAGACTCGGTTAACATAATCAACCCTCTCTAAGACTACTTTCCTGTTCTAATACTAGACTGAGTTAACATAATCAACCCTCTCTAAGACTACTTTCCTGTTCTAATACTAAGCGTCAGATTATCAGAAAGATAAGAGAGTTTGCCTCTCTCCGAAAAGTTACCGGGTTCCAGGTGTGACGCTCCAGTCTACCCACCTGTAAATAGGTACCTGCCTCTGTTCTTCATTTAGGAAAGGCCAAGGCAGCGAGACAGGGAACTGGTCATCCCAGCTCATAAAGCTGGACCTAGTAAATTGAAGTCTCCAACACTTCACTCCCCTACAGCAGTAACCGCTACTGGACAAACTGTGCATTTTTTCTAATCATGTCTGATATGGCAAACTGGTTTCATCTTTTGAGTTTCCGTAAGTGATCTTCATCGTCCTGTATCCCCCCAGGTCTCTGCAAATAAAGCATTAGACAACGGTTCGCTCAGACATGTCGTACAAGGCTGATAATATGGGGTTATGAATGTGGCTGTCAACCTCATCATGTAAAACACATTGCTACAGAAACCACCGCTTTAGGAGCATGAGAATGCTTAGTGCAGGCTTCCTGCAAAGAGACCGGTTATAGTGGTGCCTGCATGCTCCAAATGGGACGAAAAGGAAAATAAATAAAAGTGATTTTCATAAAGACTTACCACATTTCTTTGTCTCGACTTTGTGTCCACGTTTCTTTCACGTCTTTTAAACATCGAAAAGCTCTGCACTTAAAAACAATATTCAAAGTGAAGAGAAAAACAAAATGGCTTCATTTTTGACGCGAGGCCGGAAACTAACCCTAATGTGACTTTTGGCAACACTATCAACCAGTGCGAGGGAAAACTGAAAGGGAATTCTAATATATTTTTCTGCAGGATAATCAGATTATGTTTTGTATACGCCTAGACATTGCAATATCCGGTTTTGAGAATGCTGGGAAATGTCACGCATAATCCGCCATTTTTATTGTCTGGATCTGTGCACTTATTTGACTTGTGAGAGAAGGAAACTTGGTATCACTTAGAGAAAGTAACGATTACTTTACATCAAAGATACGAATATCAGAGAAAGTAACGATTACTTTACATCAGTGATACTATATCAGAGAAAGTAACGATTACGTTACATCACGACAACGTATATCAGAAGGTAACGAAATACAGCGGCACAAAAACGGAACAAGTAATAAATAACATCTACAGAACTAAGAATACCATGTATATAAATTTTGCCACTCTCTGCAACTCTTTATCTCCGTCTGTGCATGCATGTGTGTGTGTGTGTGGATTTATTGATCTCAGCATCATCATTATCATCATCATCACCATTATCATCATCATCATTATCATCATCACCACCATTATCATCATCACCATTATCACCACCATCATCATCATTATCATCATCACCACCATTATCATCACCATTATCACCACCATCACCACCATTATCATCATCACCACCATTATCATCATCACCATTATCACCACCATCATTATCATCATCACACATTAGCTCCCTAAGGAGCATATACCATCAAGAAACAACATGCCATGTCCTCCTATCCCGTGCCATCAGCTCAACGTCTTTCTGTTACTTTCTCATCATTTTCAGTTGTCACCAGCTCTCTTCTCCGTGACTTTTTTCTGTCTACTTCTTCTTCTCTTACTTTGGGGATTCCAGAACAAGGCTGTCAATGGGTTTCATCAATGTGTGTTCAGAACATCGGCAGCATCTTCTCATATTTACAAAGGAATAAGTTAGAACTTTTACCACCCAAAAAATCGCTCTAATTTTACACTTATATTCAAAAGTCAAAGGTCAGCTCAAAACAGAAATATCTTTAACTGACAGAGCTAAGTGTATCTTAATTACTTAATTAGTAGTTCCTCTTCTACCCTGGGGTATAGAGGTTTACCAGAGAGAGCGCCATACTATCCTATCGGCTGTCTTCCTCCTGGCCTGGTTCAAATCTAGTCCTCGGTCCTTCAGAGATTGTCTAATGTTGTCCTCTCAGCGGACTCTGGGTCGTCATGGAGGTCTGGACCGCTGACTCTAAGTTTCCGTACTCGTCGTGGTAGCCGATCTTCTCCCATTCTGCAGACATGGCCGCACCATCGTACTTGGGACTGTTCTACTTCGGTCTGCAGGTTTATCTCAAAGGTGCATTTTAGCTTTTAGTTTATGTTTCACCGAAATCTCTTGCCTTTTACACTGGTACGAGCTCTTGCCTTTATCAGTGTACTAGCTGTAAGTACCCAGCGTTGCCCGGTTTATCTAGTAATGACTTATGAAACGTCTACCATCACCAATGGACAACAGTTGATGAGCAAAGTTGTCTGTAGTTGTATCTCCAAGTAAATGAACTTGCTTGTTGGTGGTCAGTCAAATCTTCTGAATGTGTCTCCAGAGGTGCGATATTTTGAGGCAAGCATTTAGTTCGTTCTTTCATTCCAACGGAAGGCGCTGTGGTAGTGTTTTCATGGGATTTTCGTCAAGCATTACCAGTTATTCCACAATCAACACCGGCAGATGAGTTAAATGCTTATCTTCGGGCAACTGTCCATTATTAATAGACCTTTTTGTGTATTATGTGATATTTTGGTGCCTTTTTTATTTTAAAAAATAAAATTTTGCCTCGATTTAGCGAGGCGCGCTCCGTTTAACTTAGACACAGAAACTGTTGGTTACATTAAGGTGCATGTCCAAATATAAAGAATCTTGTTGTTTTGATTGTGTACAGTTGATAATTTTGTCTTTTTGTTAACAAAATTTTGCTTCGTTTTGGCGAGGCGCACGCTGTTTACCCTAGACACAGGGTCCGTCGGTTAGATTAAGGTATATGTCCAAATATAAAAACCCTTCGGTCTGGAATGAGTACATTTTGTGTCTTTTTAAAATTAAATTTTGCCTCAATTTGGTGTCAAGGGCCACGTTCAATCTGCACTGGGCCCGTCGGTTATATTAGGGCACATGTTTAAATATTAAAGACATTTATGTCAGGAATAAGTATATATTATTTTTTAATAACATTTTGCCTCGTTTTGAAGCACGTTTTTAAATCTGTACACTGGGCCTGTCGGTTATATTAGGGCACGTGTCCAAATATAAAAGACCCTTTGGTGTGGAATAAGTACTGTCTGTGTATTTTTTTTTTACATTGTGGTACATTTTGCATTCTTCTGGCACGACGGGTCGCGTTCAATCTAGACACTGAGTCCGTCGGTTATATTAGGGCCCGTGTTTAAATATTAAATACCTTGCGGTCATAAATAACTATGTTATTTTTTGGGGTAAGTAAAATGTTGCTTTTTTTGGCGAGGCATGCGCTGTTCAACCTAAATAGAAGGTACGTCGGTTAGATTAAGGTGTATGTCCATAAATAAGAGACCCGTTGGTCTGGAATGAGTATATTTTATGTCTTTTTAAAATTAAATATCGCCTCCTTTTGGTGTGACGGGCCGCGTTCAATGTATTCACTGAGTCAATTTGAACAAATAGCGCAATATCTGCGAAGCGCAATGAAGTGAAGCGTAATAAAGGGAGGTATGCCTATATATATATATATATATATATATATATATATATATATATATATATATATATATATATATATATATATATATATATATATATATATATATATATATATATATATCTGTGATAGGGTGGGCGAGATGGTGATGATGATATTGATGTTGTGATGTTTGATCACTCTCTTTTCACACTCGCACCGACCCGAACAACAATAAAACTCTTGATTCTAGAGGCAGGGGCTGTATTTATTTTTACAACCCATTCAGTGACTAAGCAAACATTAAACAAATAAACCAACGAACATAACAAAACACCCAGCTAGTATTCAGTTGCTAATGTGTCATGTCTTCGTTCCTCTTCTACCGACACAGGGCTAGCCTAACTTCGTTTCTTCTCTCTGGGCGGTTCTTGCAAAATAGGCCCGTCCGCCGGCCGCTATCTCTTTTATAAGCCCAGGTCGAATCACTCAATTTAGTGCTCGCTAGGCGTATTGATTTGGCCGCATACATAACACTCGCGATATTGCTTTAGAAGGCCCGAAAACAGAAACATACACAACTATTTCTAGAGCAAAAACACAATTCTACACCACAACTTAATTTTTAGGCATTATTATGGCCTAGTCATCAATCTTCTTCTTTATATCGTCAGAATTTTTACATACTAGCGTGCTGCGCGCACTTCTAAAATATGTGGGCGATAAATATGCCTTGAACATGAAGGGGGCGTCTTTCCGGCCCCATCACATATCTATATATATATATATATACAAAACGGGTCAGCAATTAAGAAGGACAATTGAGACAGAAAAAAGAAGCAAGAGCAACAAAGAAAATACTGCATTTAGAAAAAGAATCTCAAGCTCTCAAAGCACGGAATAAAATATGATACCAACACTGACAGAAAGTACAATACATTCCAAACAAACTGTCATAATTTATGACTGTAATTTCTAGCCCCACCCCCCCCCCCCCCCCCCCCCCCCCCCCCCCCCCCCCCCCCCCCCCCCCCCCCCCCCCAGCCCCAACAAATAAACGCAACATTTAATTGATCCCATTAAAGTGTAATCGATATTTTTTACTTGTTACTTGAAAGCACAATCTTATTATAACTGCTTTAAATGAGCTTCCTGATTGAAACCCATTTACATAATTAATGAATTGTATTTAATTACGCAGCGTAAAGTTATGACGTCCTAAAGTTTTTGAACATTATTTACGTCGCTTTTATCCTTTTTTCCCCTTCTCATAAGATACCCTCTGAACATAGTGAACGAAATTTAACGATTCACTAGGTCCAAGAGCGGTTATGCACAGGTGTATAGCAGGTACAAACTCGTATACACCTAATTTCAAGGATGCTATGGAAGTTTAAGTGGAAAAAGCCAGTGGCATGGACAAACACTGTTACTGTATTTCATTTTAAAACAACTCGCACCAGTGGCGTAACTACAGCCCGGGTGAAGAGGGCATAGCCAGAGTGGGCCCTGGACGTTAGTGGGTTTTTTTTTTTGTTACGTTGTTTACTTGCGCATCTTTCGACCTTAATACACATGCATGGAAATGTTGGTTATATCAGAATGCCCCCTTTAAGCGTTGTATATTTCGTTGATTGTGTGTACTTTTTGTACTGGGCGGTATTAATTATTTATGTTGACTTTGCTTTGTTACTTTGGTTGGTGTTGTAAGAAAATTAAGAGTTGAGTTGCTGATTATTCTTTTTCCTCTAATCCTGTCGTCTTTTACATAGTTGCTTTTGTTTTAGTGATATATTTTTTAAATAAATTTTTGTAGTACTTGTGAGGATTTGGTGTCTATTAAATTTACTTCTATTTTGCAGTTTTTGCAAATTGTTTTAATGCTTTGCCAGTGTCATTCGTCTTTCTTGGCATTCTCGCAAACAATTAAAACAGAGTTAGAGATTTGAAATCAAAAGTATAATATCAAGGACAATAGATTGTGAGAAAAGCATGGGACCATAGCACACAAGGAAGGCATGCGTACCAGTTACTTAAAATTAAAAAAAAAAAACGAACTAAAAATACTAGCAAATAAAAAATTACTCCGACTCAAATTGGGTACCGGCTACTTTAAAACAGAGGAATCATTCTGTGAAGAAGAGATATATATATAGGATCCCGTTACACGCCCATTGAGGCATATGGGGAATATGGTGTAAGGCCCAGATTTTCTTGACCATCGGCACACTAGGGGTGATGTGGTCAGCATCACGCCGGCCGCCTTAACCTTCCCAGAGTTGTTCTGGTACCAAATTCATGAAGCTGGGTCGACACTGGAGCTGTTTGTGGTCTAAAAAATCCCACCTCAACTGGGGATCGAATTATGGACCACCGAGCTAGGAAGCCAGTGCACTAACCACAGCGCTACCGTGGCTCCAATAGAATATAATGAACCTAATACTATTAGACAGTAGTGGTCCCTCACCTTTATATAAATGGTAGTGCACATACTGCCGTAGGGGAGTGGGTTGACTAATTCCCTTCCTCGCCGCCTTTTCCTTCAGCAACTCAAAGAGTCAGATACCCATTTACAGCTGGGTATACTGGGGCATGTCAGTACCGTGATTCGAACCCGGCACCTTTGCCACGAGAGACCACCGCTCTAACCACTCAGTCAATCGGACGCCCCACCTTTATATACATCAGTTTAATGTCCTTTGTTCTTGTGTTAAACGTCATTGTGTTAAACGTCATTGTGTGTCCCAGTTTCTGGAGTCAGGAACGATAGGGATGAAGAAGACGTGAAAAGATCTGGAAGCGGATGGTATAGGACAGGAGGACATAGGACAGTAGGACATAGGACAGGAGGACATAGGAAAGGAGGACCTGGTACAAGATTGCTGAAGGCCCATGATCCTTGGGGAGCTGAAGTACAATTATGATAAAGATTAAGTGCAGGCGAACCTCATTTTACGGCGGGTTAGGGTCTAGGCCCGGGCTGTAAAGCTAAAATCGGCGTCAAGCGAAGAATCGCTTTTTTTCTCTTGCAAATGAATAGCATAGCATAATAACATATTTAAACTATTATATATTGAGTCTGCGTATGAAATAGATTTGTAATAAACATGGAAACTATGTTTTGCATAGTTCTTCATGGCTCTAGGATTTTCTGAATGATAAATGATCATAGGTTTAAACTTACAGTGACAAGCTGCATTAGCCCCTAACAGGAGAGTTAGCCTGTCTTTTGCAGCTTTGAGTCCAGGCATTGGCTTCTCATCTTTAGCAACAATAATCCTTGAAGGCATCTTCTTCCAAAACTGGGTCGTTTCGTCCACGTTGAAAATCTGCTGCTTAATATATCCACCTGCATTAATAATTGTACTCATCGGCGTGCCAAACCTAGCTTTCGGCCTATCTCAGCATTCGTTAAACCGTGGTCACTTTGTTTTATCATTTCTAACTTTGTATTTAAAGTAAAGGGGTTACGACTCCTCTTTGTCTCAATAGTAGACTAGGATGCCATTGTAATTTAAGTAAAAATTCATTAATATAACAGGTTTAAAACGTTAGAGGACACTGAGAGATGCAGAACAATCAAATGGCAGGATCAGACTGACTGATCGACATCATGATAGCGTCTGACTCCGATTTCAGAGATTTCTAAACTCAGGACAGCAATTTATATCCATCATAATGGTTATTTTTACAAATGACTCAAGCTGGGTAAGACTAGGAGTGAAGCTGAAGTTCGCAACCAAGGTGGAGTGGGTTCAATTCCCAGCGCAGCCGGGAAAACACATCGAGAATCTGACATTTCAGAGTCATGACATGTAAGGATGGCGCCACTTAATTTGTGCCCTGGGGGGCCTTGCGTTGTAGTTCCGCCACTGTCTCGCCAAAAGTTTAAATAAAAAAGTTATAGTAGGATTATAGTTCAAAAACATCAATGGCAAGATAAGACAGACCAAAAGGGACGCCACGATTATATCCCCAAAGACCCTTGTTATCCCCAAGAATAAAAAAATGTGGCGGGTTTCAAGCAGAGCGAATCAATAAGATGAGAGTTTCCCGGGCGACAGATCAAAGCGCCCTCTGAGCATTTGGTCCCGGCTATTAACAGAAAACATACGGGCTAGTGCGCTCGCCAGGTAAGGCGCTTTCATCAGAAATGCCAAACAGTTATGATAATTAGCTTTAAAAGGTAAGTATTTGGCGTTTCCTGGCCGTTAATGATGGAGTTCAAAGGCGAATGTTCGAATAGCACATGTTATCGAACACAGGGGTGTCTTTTTGATCATCCAGGTGTCTCCCCTTTCTTTCTTTTTTTCAATTTTTGCCTTACTATAATTCCTCTACTATTAATTACTATCTTTTTTCTGGTAATTTTTCCTTTTATTAGTTATTTTTTCTACCATATTTTCTTCTTTACTGTTCTTTTATCTTTCTTTTTCATTTACCTTGCAGATATTTTCCTTTTTTTGTCTGCCTTTTCGTTCTGCCTGACCGTTCTCTCTCCTTACTCCCTCCCTTCCTTCCTTGTCAGTCTCTCTGTCTGTCAGTGTCTGCTGTCTATCCGGCTGTCTGTGTCTTTCTGTCTGTGTCTGTCTGAGTCTTTCTGTCTGTATCTGTCTGTCCTGTGTCAGTCTGTGTCTGTCTGCCTGTGTCTGTCTGTGTCTCTCTGTCTGTGCCTGTCTGTCTGTGTCTGTGTCTGTCTGTGTCTGTCTGCCTGTGTCTGTCTGTGTCTCTCTGTCTGTGTTTGTCTATGTTTGTCTGTGTCTGTCTGCCTGTCTGTGTCTGTCTGTCTGTCTGTGTCTGTCTAAGTCTGTTTGTGTCGGTTTATCTGCCAATGCCCATCTTGTCTTGTCCTGCCCTGGTCTTGTCCTGGTCTTTGTGACGGTTAATTTTGAGGTAGAGTGACAGATTGTATGAAACGGTAAAAGATAATATCTAGATGATAATCTTTCTGACATACACGTTGAATGAACTGTCTCTCCTCGGGAATTAGTCTACTAGAAACCTCACTTAAAAGAGAATTCTGGTTAAACTAAACATGATATTTTCTAGACGATAAATTCTTTCTCAGAAATCCTACAAAGGACTGTGTAAGATACATACAGTTGAGAAAGAGATTTGGTGCTCAGCCACATTAAAAATATCCCGACCCAATAGTGTTTATTGGCTCTGCCCCCAGGGTGTAGATTTAAATTCCTAAAAACTATACAACCCAGTTAAATATTACAAGAAAAATAACAACAGACTCTGTTATGCAAAGTTCACAAAAATGAAGATAGATTCTCACATATTTTAAATTTACAAAAATGATGATAGATTCTCACAAATGTTCAAAAATTTACAACTATAACCTCTGTTCACTAATCTATCAATGGTTCTGAAAAATATCTGAATAAATTTAACACCATGTGGATCGAATTCTGCTGGCATTGTAAACTACTCATCTGAGTTTCTGCTAGATTTATGTTGTCTTGTTGCCAGGCGGTTCAATCTGTCATAGCACCCCAGGACCACTCAGCAAGTAATTCTAGTAGGGTTTCTAGTAGGATGGCAGGGGCTGCTTCCTCTGTCTTGAATCAGGGCTCATCACCAGCTGGGATGGATTAAGTCGGCCCTCGAGAACACTGCATGGTTACTGGATAGACCGCGGACAAGACTCAGGTAGGGCCTTCCGGTAGGTCTCCTGGTAGGACAACCTGGTAGGATTCGCTCAACTGAACCCCATACTGGTTAACATGGACAGTGCCCCTCTGTAATGCTTGGAGCAATCTTGTCCAGGCAGGTCTGCCGGCTGCCAGCGAGAGAATGGCGCCTAATTTTCTACTAAGTTTTGGAGGGTTTATTTCTGTCTACTTTAGATGAGAGGGATCGGGGATCTGACCTCTTGTTGCCGCGTTGTCCCATCCAAACACACAAACACTGGTACTTGGCACTGCGATACCAAGCGAGTTGTGATTTTAAATTCTCCTCACTGGTTGCTGAGATCAAATGTCGCGTATCACCAGGGAAAACCCAGGGTAAGTAAGACAGCGGTCAGAAGTTCAAGACGGGGAGTCGAAAGACGTTTGCTAAAAAAAAAAAAAACTGAACAAAGAGCGACGTATTTCTTTAAGAAGAATGTGAGAACTTAGTTTTGAGACAAGTGGTTGACTTTCTAAAAATAAGAGAGGAATGAGTGACCCGGGATGAGAAAAGATTTAGGAAGAGAAAAGAAGGCGATTTTACATCATGACGGCCTTGGTCTTGGTCTTGTCTTGTCTTGTCCTGCCCTGCCCAATCCTGTTTGCTTTGTCCTGTCCTGTCTTGTCCTGTCCTGTCTTGTCATGTCTGGTCTTTTCTGGTATGGTCTGGTCTTGTCTGTCTGTCTGTCTGTCTTGTCTGTCTTTCTTTCTTTCTCCCAAGCCCTACTACCCAAACCTTCTTCCCTCCATCTTTCTTTCTTTCTCTCTTTCTTTCTTGTGCACGAGGATTGTTATAACAGAAGTAACAGAAAGAATGAATAGCTGTTTGGGCATAGATTAGTTACGGTTCTCTGTGTATTCATTTTTGTTTACAATGGTGAGTGGTCACTCAAGCAAACTATGCAAGTCGGAAGCCAGATGAGTAGTATAGTAGGCGCAAAACGGTTAGCATTCAGGCGTTGGAGCGTGACTTTTATATAAGGAAATACTCAGATCGATGCAGGCGTTGGAGCGTCAGGCATTGGAGCGTGACTTTTTATATAGTAATACAAGGGGATTGACATAAGTCTTGGGCCTGACCATGAAGGAGTCACAGGAGGAAGATGAAACTTGGCACATTTAAAGTTCATCATATTTGCACTGAATGTGTGAAGTACGCGTTTGTTTCTTCAATGGGTTTTCCCGCTACGGTGTACGGCGCAATGTACCCTATTGACCGGATCTGCTGCTCCAAAGATTTGACAAAACAATGGAAAGGAAGGAGGCCAGAGCTGTCATACAATTTCTGATGTTTCAGGGAAAAACATCTACAGAAATACACAGGGAGATAGAACCAGTGTTTCGTGATTCTTGTCCTTCATATACTTCCGTAAAAAAAACTGGTGCCAACAGTTTAAGTGCGGCCGCTCAAATGTTGCTGATCTGCCAACATCTGGTAGACCAGCCTCAGAGTGCAACGATGAAAATGCAACAAGAGTGAAGAAAATCATTGACCAGGATCGAAAAATGACAATTGTGGAGATAGCTAGTAGAGTAAAACTAAATGAAAGAACAGTTTATAGAATTTTACACAACAGACTGAACATGAGAAAAGTGTGTGCACGCTGGGTTCCGCGACTGTTGACACGTGAACAGAAGCAAACGAGAGTAAATTGCTGTCAACAGTTGTTCAAAAAGTGTCAGTCAAAAAACTTTTTGGAGACCATGGTGACAGTAGATGAGACTTGGGTACACCATTATGACCCCGAATTCAAAATTGCCAGCATGCAATGGAAAACCCCGGTGTTAAGGCCAGAAATGTAATGGCCACTAGAAATGTTAGTTGGTTTTTTTACTGCACCCCCCGTGTTAATAAAAAAAGACACATTTAAAAAAAAATATATCCATAAGCAAGATAGCACAAGCATCAATTATGTGCCCATGAAAGAATGAACCTAATTTCAGGTACAATAGACGCATAAATAAAGCGTCTGGAGAGAGTAAAAATCATCCCCCATCATAAGAGAAAATATTTCCTCTAAGCAAAACAAACTCGGGAGGTACCATTAAAGAAACCTAAGTTGCTGGCAATACCAATCATAGATATCAAAAATTGTCAAATACTATAATAATAGCAATATACAAATATCATGAACTACAATACTATACCATCAGCATATCTAATGGATATATATCATGGATGGACATAACCAGATTTGTTAAAGTCATATACATCATCCAAAATATGACACACTTGTGTTAATATATATTATGATATTAAGAACAGACATAAGTCTGGAAGTGTATCAGGAAATCTAGGACATAAGATTTAAGTAGATTCATGTTGAGATCTACCTTCACAACGAGATCTATCAAAATTATTATCTCTGTTGAGACCATTGCTCTTATTTGAACTCCAGTTACCATAATTGTGATTATTATTTCCCTTATAATCAAAATTCCTATTACGTGGATTTTGTTGTTTCCAAAAAAAAAACTATTATAAGGTTGGTAACTTTTACCAAAGTTCCTATAGTTACTGGGACCAACATGTTGAGGACAATTAAATTGCCTCCAGTTCTTTGAAGAAGAACCGTTACGTGTTGGACGCGTTTGGTATTGACCACAATCACGGTTATTTCTCTTAGTAAAGTTGCTTTTATTTTTCCCTGTAGCAATATGCTTAATAGGTATAGGGTATGGTCTTACTCTGATCGGATTACGATCAGTAAGTATGATGTCATTTTCAATGACATGTATGTGTCCAGGAATGTCGGTAAAGACATCCTGAAATGACTGTAGCGTAGAAGATACTTGACGCTGTTCCTCAAAAGACAAGTTCGAAGAGACGGTAACGTTTTTCCATGATTCCGTAGAATTAAGTGGAATCACGGGAAGAGGTAAGTTAACATCAGAAAAAGTAGTTTCCTCATCCTGTATAACGGACAGGGATGAGATATGACCATGTTGGACTGGAGAATCGTCCGTCGCCTGGAAAATAGGCTGTAAATAGTCTGGTCGTTCAATAAATTCCGTAAGCATATTTATATGAAAGGTTTTATGCCTTCCATCAACATCGACAATATAGTCGACATCCGAAATTTTAGAGACTATAGTGTATGGACCTTTCCAAGAAATGATAAGTCTGTTCTCCCTCGAGGGAAGTAAGACAAACGCTTTGTTTCCAGGGCAAAGTTGACGTAGGCGTCTTTTCTTATTAGCGAATCGCCTAGCCTTTTCTTTAGTAAATTCTGATGATGAAGTAGCTAACCTGCATGATTCGATAATTTTTTCCCTAAGAGCAATGACATATTCATATGACGATTGTGTATCATCGTCAATATTATCGGCAGTGATCAGATCGTGTAGCGAGGACATAGGACCGCGCGGTTGCGCGCCAAAGACAAGTTCAAAAGGAGAAAACCCTGTATGGTCGTTGGGAACCTCTCTATAAGCAAAGAGAGCTGCAGGTAGGACCCTGTCCCAATCATCAGGATGATCCTCCGTTATCTTGCCAAGTAAGTTCTTTAGTGTCCTATTAAGACGTTCAACCAATCCATTGGACATTGGATGATAAATACTACTGAGAGACCTTTTAATGTCCAGAGTAGCCATTACCTGAGACATAGTGTCCGATATTAATTGAGTGCCGTGGTCTGACAGTATTTCTTCGGAGAATCCCAGACGAGAACATATGAGCCAAAGAGCATCTGCGATATCGACAGTTGATATGCTTTTAAGAGGAATAGCCTCTGGCCAACGCGTGCACATGTCAACGCAAGTAAGGATAAATTGATGTCCTCTGGCTGACTTAATCTTAAACGGGCCAATAATGTCTATTGCCATTTTCTGAAACGGCCGAATAGGAATATCTGCGGCCTGAGTAGGTGCAGCATGTCTAGGACCTCTAGACTCGACCTCTTGACAAATTTTGCAAGATCGGCAATAAATTCGTATGTCTTTGTTCACGAATGGCCAAAAGAAAGACGCAAGGACTCTAGTCTTAGTTCTGGAAAACCCATATGTCCAGCACACTGAGAATCGTGTGCATGTTGAAGAATTAAGGCTCTCATACACTTAGGCACAAGAATTTGCGAATGCATAGACTTGTCCGAGTGTTGTACAATTCGTACCAATATACCATTCTTCATAGTGATATACGATCTGTGATTCGTATTCTGATTAGGATTACCTTTCTTTGCGAGAAGGAAGAATTTTTTTAAAGAAGGATCTTCTTCTTGTCGTTTAACAAACGAGTCATGCGAAATCACCAAGTGATCGTCTTGGCTATCAACTCCATTACTATCATTAGATGAAGTTGGAGGGATAAGAGCTTGGGCTCTTGTTACCACTGCATTGACCGTTTGGATATTTTGTTCCTCCCAAATAGAAATTTGTTGCGGGGTGCATTCCTTAACCCCATGAATACGACCGATTATAAGATCCGAAATACGATTAGGAAGAAGACATGCGTGAACATCAGCTGTAAAGAAGGGAGTATCAATGCTAATGACAGCAGTAGGATATTTTCCATGGTACCTCCAAATGTAATACATTTGACCACCTTTCACGTGTAACAGCGTTTATCTATTAGAGACTGTTTAACCCCGATAGTAGTACATCCAGAATAAAAAAGCACTGAGACTGGACTATCATTCACTAGACCTTTATGCAAGATGAGAGATCCTCTCCCATCATGCGCAACGGTAGCAGGAAGAGCGGGAAGAGGGTGACCACAAATTAAGGTAGATACAGACGATGGCTCGAACAATGTTGAGCATTGGGGGCATTCAGTTGCTCTCCCAAAATCGAAAGCACAACCGGTGATAGCATTAGAGTTCCCACTATCATTTACTTGATTACAGGCTCCATTAAACTCTTGTTGTGCAGAGTTTGCCTGTTGGTAAGCTTTTCTTTTGTTATATCTAGGTCTACCGCGATTATCATTTCCCTTGTAATTGTTATCATACTGCCTATTGTAATTATCATTCCGGTTTGAATCCCGGTTTGTATATTCACCATCGTCATATTCTTGACGTCGAGAATGGTTATCCCGAGAAGAAAAGCTTGGGTAGTTTTTATTGTGATATTATTACCACCAAAATTACGAGAACTACCATCTCGTCTCCAGTTCTTAGAAGAAGAACCTTCATATGTAGGATTACTCTGCCTATGAGTGTAATTCTGATTACTTTTCCTATTCCAGTTTTGTTGAGCACCCTGAAATTTCTTATTGAAATTAGGGCCATATGGTGCTGCCGAAGCAACTGGCAACCCTTCTTTCACTTTAGAATTGCTCACTGTAGCATGGGGATGCGCGGTGGCATACTGGCAACAGTATTCCTCCATGTCTTTTAAGTTTTTGGGCTTACGCTCAGGAAGAAATGCAAGGAAAGAATCATTAACAGATGACAAAACTTTGTCTCGAAGTAATAAGTCCATTAGGCCTTCATATGTTTTCTCAGTTTGAGACAACTCAATCCATCGTGTAAATGTACGACGTATCTTTGTAATAAAATCAGAGAAATCTACCCCATTTCTGGCAACATTGTCCTAAAACGAAGACGATAATCTTCTTCTTTTAGTTGATATTTTTTTAGTAATGCTGCTCTGAGAACATCATAATTAGTTCTGTTATGTTCCTCTATTGTCACAAGAATAGTCACTGTTTCACCTGTAAAAAATTCCATCAGTTGTTCGACATATTTTTCCTTTTTTATCTTATGCGTATCGCATAAAAATTGGAATCTATCCAGATAATCCGCTATGTCGTCCTTTAAAGGATTGAAAGGAGGTAATTTTATCTTACTAGCAAACTCCTTTGTCGTACCCGAAGTTGTTTGATGAGCACCCATATTTGTCACTTTCAATTTCTCTAATTCCAAAGTTGCGAGTCTTTCCTCATGTTCCATTTTCTGTTTCTCTTTCCTTTCCTTGGCTTCCCTATCCAATCTTCTATTTTCCGCCTCTGCCTGAAATTTTCTTTCCTCTGCTTGAAGTTTTCTTTCCTCTTCAGTAGCTTGAAGTTTTCTTTCCTCTGCTTGAAGTTTTCTTTCCTCTGCAGCAGCTTGAAGTTTTCTTTCCTCTGCTTGAAGTTTTCTTTCCTCTGCAGCAGCTTCATATTTTTGTTTTTCCATTTCCATCTGGAATTTTCTTTCATCAGCTTGCATTTGCAACCTTAAATTCTCAGCATCTATCTTCTTTTGTTCAGTTTCTGCTTTCAATTTATTTTCGTCTTTTTGTCTCTTTTCTTCTGACTTCAATGCTATGACGAATTGAGCAGTCGCGAATTCTTCTAATTCTTTACCAGACTTGCCAAGGGATTTCCCTTGTCCAATGAAGTATTCCAGTGTAGACATTCTGTCCAATGAGATCAGTAAACCGGAAAAATTAAATAAATTACCTTATCCCACTTCAATGGGAGACAAGTCTTCAATATTAGACCTGTATACTCAGTTCAGTTTATTTCACTCTCTTTGAGAGACAAGTCTTAGTCAAAAACCTTGTATGGTTACCTTGTTTCTTTATAATAATATTCTATCAATAATCTCAATATGAATAGTGTATCATATTAATAACAATAATAATAATACATGACCAAGTATATGTATGTAGACTGTGTATGACAATAATAAATACAAGGACAAAGATACAGAACAACAACCGAAAACGTTCGCAGAAGTCAAATAAGCAATACAGCGAAACTAAGGAAAATATTACAAAAATGTGTAATGATGACTGTGAAAAGTAAACAAGACAAATGGCAACACTGTTATAATCGAAAAGGTGTAAAGAAATAAATGAAAGGAAGTAGAGACCTACAAATACAAACAAATGAAATCAAAACTAAAGAACAGAAAAAATATAACGAAAACAACGAAAAGGTACACTTCGTCACAACTAAACGTAAATAGCAATAAATATAGCTAACAATTTCAAATGAAGGAAAATTGTTCAGTCCCTAAAGACAAGCTCTCAGTAGATACCTCTATTACGTGGTATTATCTACAAGAGTCACCTTCCCAAGCAACCCACAGAAATATACGCAACAATTTCACAAGTAACATAAATATCATCAATGGAATGTGTTGCAAACAAAGTTTAGTTACAAATCAATATTATAGTAACTCTCTTGCTCTTTGTCAACACGGGAGTACAATGTCAAGCGCGCAATGATTATTAGATCCACAATAACATGTAGTGGTCTCCAGGAACATAAAGTCACTATGACCTTCTCGATGAATAGTTGAGACTTGAGGCCCAATGTTGAAACAGTTCGTCGACGGTATTGTTTACAAAAAATACTTGACCTAGAACTACGTGACTTGAACGCTCAGACGTTGAAGAGTCTGTTGACTGTAACGTGTAAACAACCAACGGTACTGTTTACAAAAAATACTTGACTTGTGTGCAGCTGTGGTCCACGTAACAATATTGCCTAGATGCCAACTCCAGTACTTGTACCAACTGTGGTTCATATAGCATTATCACATAGATGCTAACACTGTTTATGTGGGTCAACAGTCGATGACCTATTTCTACTGTCCTGTATAGCCAAAGCTTGGAAATGTAGAGTACTACGGATGTGTGTTATTTATAGCTGTCAACCTTGATCATTCCAATCTGTAGTCGAAACCAAAATTGAAGCCGTAAAGCCCACGGAACTGGCCTACCAGAAATGTTAAGGCCAGAAATGTAATGGCCACTAGAAATGTTAGTTGGTTTTTTTATGTGATGCAAATGTTGATGTGTAGTTGGCCAGGTACGCGTATCGATGTCACCTGAACAGTGTACTGGTGCGGTGAAGATCTGGGTCACTCACGCTGACAGCATACATGGTCCTTGTACGATGCTGATGATGATGAGACATGGGTGTGTAGTCGCGAATGCGTTTAGGCTCATATATATAGTAACACAATACACCCAGTCACACTCGTACTGAAGCCAATGATGGTTGAAACTACTGGTGACAGTTCATACATTTATTGACAGGACTAACAGTAGAATCACACAGGAACAGTCAATGTAAACAGGTTCACGTACATCATGTTAATTGAAATCGCTTGGTACATATCAGTATTCTAAGGCTGGTAAACATTCACATATGTGGGCATGGTCAATAGTGGTATGTCCTTTAACGTACAGTTCATATGGCCGCTTTGGTATCCCTGACTGAACGCGTCAGATACCTTAATAACTCCGTCATACAATGGACGAGCCCTTAACTCATGTAATCCTATTACCAGGGCCGTCGTTCAACTTGGCATAACACGCCAGTTACATCTTTTCATGCGGTAGAATAGTGGCCATTACACAGACCTCGATATGACGTCAGCTGTGTACTCTTCATAAGCAGGTTGCATCAACCCTGCTATAATGTTTGTATAAATATACCGCCAACCTGCGGTTTCCACAATATATATAACTTCGTCACTGGACTTCTGATCATATAAAGACGAATAGTCTTAAATAGCTACCTTGAGCACAAAATATAAGTTCTGCATACAGGAACTGTGAGCTGTTCTCACAGGCTAGGTAAGCCTTTAACCAATTCTGCCACCGAATGCATAGTAATGATAAAGTCGGTGTTACCTTGAAACGAATCCTCAGAATATAAGAAATAACACTGTCGTCATTCCTGACGTACAGAAAATCACTGGGGAAAACTGACAACGCAGTCACTTCGAAGATTTTCCTTCCCCAGGATACAACGGACATTCACGTCCTCCAGAAGCCAGTTTGCACTCTACCTGACGGAAGTCTAATTTTGCGCGCAACCACTGCACGTGGCAAATAGCCCAGAACTCTTTACCTTTGACCCTACAGGTCAAACACAATGAATGAACCAAAAAGGGAGATAACCCCTAATCAACCTGAACAGCAAAGTTAAGACATAGTTCCCCAACTTTGACCAGGGTGAAAAACATACAACCAATAAATCGACGTTTGAAACTCCGTCAATAATGACAGCAAAACCCGGGCTCCCCAACACCTGTCAAGCCGAGTGCGCAGAAATCTGCAGGAAAAGTGATGCTGACTGTTTTTTGGAACGGCAAAGGTGTCCTTTAGAAAGATTATCTGCCTCGTGGCAACACAGTTAATGGACAGTACTATGCAGATCTTCTCACCAAACTAAGAAAGGTTGTGACCAGGAAACGAGGCATAACGCGCACTCAAAATCTTCTTTTGCTTCAAGACAACGCGCCCTCTCACAAAGCATGACTTGTGCAGCTAGCAGCCAACGATTTGAATATTGAAATTCTTCCACACCCACTATATTCTCCAGATTTGGCTCCATCAGACTTTTTTCTATTCCCAAATCTTAAAAAAACAGCTAAAAGGAAATCATTTTGACAGCGATGAAGAGGTTATACTGGCATGTGATGAACTCTAAACGGAGAAGGAAAGCTTGACAATCTTATATTAGAGGCAACAGACATGAAACTCGATATACTGAGAGTTGCAGAGGCAAGACTTTTGGATACAGGCTACATAACAAGAGACCAGTACACGCTTATACACTCAGGAGGAGAAAAACATGAAAGAGGGGTAGGAATGTTGATAAAGATGGAGTTGGAAAAATACGTATGTGGATACTGGACACACAATGACAGAATGATGTTACTAAAGATGAGAGCAAAGCCATTCGACATATCAATCTTACAAACTTATGCACCAACTAAAGATCACAGCGAGGAAGAAATAGAAGAATACTATGAAGAGCTACAATACACACTTAAACCAGTCAAATCTACAGATGTGTTGATAGTAATGGGTGATATGAATGCAAAAGTAGGAAAAGGAAAATACAAGAAAATAGTAGGACAGTATGGATTAGGGACAAGAAATGATAGAGGAGACAGACTTATCCAGTTCTGTGAAGAAAACCAGCTGGTCATATGTAACACCTTTTTTGAACACCACCCAAGGAAATTATACACATGGAAAAGCCCAGGAGATGTAACACGAAATCAAATCGACTATATCATGATAAAACATAGATTTAAGAACAGTGTCACAAGTGCAAAGACACATCCTGGCGCCGACATAAATTCAGATCACAATCCAGTCGTCATCAAAGTAAATATAAAGCTGAAAAGAGCAGGAAACAGAAGACAGGAGAAACCCCAGATAGAAATATCAGCACTGAAACAACCAGATATAAAACAGAAATATTTAATCGATGTCAAAAATAAATATCAACAGTTATTGACAGAAAGCATGGAGCATTATAGAAGAGAAAAGTTAAGTTAGTTGCTTATCCTTTACAGGACGTGGCAATCAACCCCAGCTTTTATTGGCTGTTTGTGATTTTTCTAGGCAATTTTTACGTTCAGTAGTTTGCCATTGCTTTCTGAACGGTACGGCGCTTATACCATTGTTAAAAATCCACACAAAGCGATCTGCCACCAAACCGCCTGCAGCAGGTTTCGAACCTGGTATATCTGGATTATGAAACTGCGTTCATATCCATTAGGCCACAGACGCCGACATAGAAGAGAAAACCCAAAAGAAAAAGCAACCGCAAAATGGGAATGCTTAAAAACAAGCATACAATCAGCAAATGCAAATTTACCTAAAAAGGAGTCTAAGAAAAATCAAATTTGGATGACAAATGACATCTTGAATAAAATGACAGAAAGAAAGAAAGCAAAAAACACTCCAGAATATAAAACAATAGACAATGACATACGTACTATGTGTAGAGAAGCAAAAGAACGGTGGATAGAAACAAAATGCAAGGAAATAAAAGACTTGGAAGCAAAGCACATGACAAGAGATATGCATGAAGAAATAAAGAAATTATCAAATCGGTTGCGGTTTGCACAAGGAGGAAGCTGTATCAAGAACAAAAATGGTGTAATATTACTTGATGAGAAGGACATATCAAACAGATGGGCAGAATACGTAAAAGAACTATTCGAGGACAACAGAGGTAAAAAACCATCACCAGATTCTAATGAAGGCCCAAACATTCTCAGATCAGAACTAGAGAATGCCATTCATATGATACAAAAAGGAAAATCAGCAGGCATGGATAACATAAAAATTGAAATGGAGAGCTTTGGTATAGATACAATCACAGAAATATGCAACGATATATACAATACAGGATATATACCACACGACATGAAGACATCAGTTTTCATAACATTGCCCAAAAAACCAAATGCAACAGAATGTTCAGACTTCAGAACAATCAGCCTGATGAGTCATGCAATTAAGATACTGCTCAAAATCATACAGGAAAGAATAAAAAGTAAAGTAGACAGCGAAATCCAAGAAGAACAGTTTGGTTTTAGACGGAACAGTGGAACAAGAGAGGCAATATTTTGCCTAATATTCAATACAAATTAAACAGGACACAACCAATAGTAAGAGAAAAGACAAGATCAAGCAAAAGAAGAATGATCCGTAATGAAGGAGAGTATGAAATCAGAATATGAGAAAAGATCAATAATATCACATGATAACAATAAATTTAAACAATTTCTTACATGTAAAATAAATACAAATATCACAACTAGTTACATTATATTAAGTTATATAATTAACTTAACAATACAAAGAATGAAAGTATGAATAGCGTAACAAGAAAAAGTATACAAGAAGAATGAAGTGGAACGTAGATGAAGCACGGAGCATAAACAAAATATAAAACCATACTGAAAAGACAACAGAAAAGATGGAATGAACTAAAGAATAATTAGCAAAGACAGATGGAAAGTAGAGAAAGATAGTAATAATATATTATAATAACTATCTAAACCAAACGACGTATTGTATAAATAAATACAATCATAACAGGGAAGCATCAAATAAAAAGGCAATGTATATATATCAAAACACAAAGAAACACTGGCCATATCCTAGGCCTTTCCGAACTATGCCAGAATCCAAATCAAGGGGAATCTTAAACATATTTAATACACACAGAACTCTGATCCCCTTTTACACTGCCAGAAAACATGGCAGGACACCCTCTCCGCTCAAATTGCCCAGCCAGACTGCCCAAACGAAACAGTCTTTCGGACCCGCCAAAACCTTGGCGCCTGCGCAAATCATCGCGTGACTTGAGTTTAGTTCACAGCCTGGAACGTACTGGGACTGTTCTAAAAAAATCTACGAACAGAACCTTATATGGGCATATAGCAAGACACTAGCAAGCCTAAGGGAGATAACTAAATCTACCTTATTCCAGAAAATATTACAACTGGTTTAGTCCCTTAGACCACATATATAAACAAGCAATATAAAAGGTCACATTCCTAACTTACAACAAACTGACTCTTAACAGGCACGCTGATTACACCCAGCGAGAACACCTACCCTTATAGAGCTTACCTGGAAGCCACGTTGAATTACGGGGAGGAAGCCAAGCGAGGTCATATGACAGCGGCTCTGTTTTACAAAGACACACCAAACTCTATTGCGGAAACAAGTGGCGATAATAACAACGGACTAAGGCTGCGTCGACATATAGCCGCAGGTTCTCAGGACATCGATATGATGGATCGGTTACATTCAGATATTTTCGCCCAAGATCGCTACATGTTAAACGGTGTGACCGTTAAAGTAAAACTCACGCCCTCTAAAGATGCGTTCAACGTGCTGGGAGACAACCACGCTGGTGGTTATAAATCTATTATAACTTATGCGGCTCTGGTTGTGCGGAAAGCCAAATTAAACCCCGCCGTCTCTCTAGCCCACGAGAAAGCTTTGTTGCGAGGTAATGTCAAGTACCCCTTGAAACGAGTTGTGCTAAAAACTTTCTCTATTCCTAAAGGTATGTTATCGCACATGCAGGACAATCTATTCCTCAGTCGAACCCCGACCCGCATAGTGATTGGCCTAATCACTTCGACCGCTTTTAACGGGTCGTATACGTCTAACCCATTCAATTTCGCTACTTTTGGTCTGACATATTTAAATGTCAGCGCGGATGGGAGAACAGTCAGTGGCAAGCCTTTGTCAATAGATTATGAGCACAACCAGTACGTGAGAGCCTTCTTCGGCACGAATCTAGCCATGGGGCTGGTTGGCAAAGACGCCGGTAACGACCATTTTAAGAATGGGTACGCCTTATACGCCTTTGACCTCACCCCCAGTCTACTGGACGGTGACCAGTTTGAGATGGCCAAGTCGGGACCTCTCTCAATAGAACTTAAATTATCCGAGATCACGCCTGAACCATTACAGGTCCTCGTCTACGCCGAGCAAGACTCGATCTTGGAGATCTCGAAATCGCGCCACGTTTTGACAGACTACACCACTTAAACGATGAATACAGACGAAATACGGACCATACTCCTGTCGGATATATTTGTTAAACGAACTGGGCTCGTTAAAGTTTTAGCTCGCGACCAATTACCTCTACGTATCGATCCGAGCCAGACGGCTGCTTTCGTCATCAACACTGACCCTAGCTGTCGACCCGGTGACCACTGGGTCGCTCTATATTATAATGGACTTGGCATTTTTGAATATTTTGATTCTTTCGGACTACCGCCTAGACACCCGGACCTGGTTAATTTTATAGCCAGAAACTCTAACCGACCTGTTAACTACAATGCTAGACATTTACAAGATGTAGTTACCAACGTTAGTGGGCTCTACGTCATTTATTTCGTGTTGGTCAAAGCTCGCGGTGGTACTATGCAGCGCGTCCTACTACCCTTTTCGGCTAGACAACACGCCAACGATCGATTTGTTTTTCGACTAGTCAGACCCTGGTTAGCGCGCCACAAGACTGGACATGTTTCACAACCCTAGTTTTCCTGCATACACGGTGGCGTGATAACGACAGACACTTACCTCGTTGAAGATGACTACATGAAAAGAAGTGACAGACTCGCCAAGTAATCCGAACCGACTGTGCTCGGACTCTGAGAGCTCCTAGCCGTAAGGCGAGCACGACCGTAGTAGTGAGGTGGGCGTCACCCTGCAACACCCATAGACCAGCTAACGCCTCTTTGTCAATAAAAATATAAAATGTATCTAGTGTTTTTTTTTATATGTCTATATAGTCTAACTGTTGTAATTGTAGTGAAAAAATTATAATACCCATATATAAATTGGAATAAAATTGGAAAATTAGAACATAAATGTAAAGCCGAACGAAATAATATGAAAGAAGGAAGAATGGTGAAAGACCAGGGCTTTCCCAATAGCGTACGCCTGCGTTGTAGAACGCCATAATGGCTGAAAAAGAGACCCCCTTTTTCTACTTTGTCTGCATAAACTACACGCGAATCACAGTCGTTCCTAAAAATAAAACTGGTGCTGTATTTCTTAGACGACCTTGATAGGCACACTGCATAATGACCTAGATACAAATACTACCATTAATGAAATTATACACACAAAGTTAACCTAGAAAGACAGACGGGCTAAGCAGAGACGAGGAAGGATAGACGGAGCGAAGCAATAATACTACGTCGTCTAGCGATTAAAAAGTGAACGCTAATCACACGCGAAACGCATGAAGGCCTGATTTTTTCAAATAAACAGTGATAAAAAACACTAACGATACTAGGTTAGGTTTTGAAAACAGGTTTAAAGTCTTATTGGGAAACCTGACATTCTACTGTTTTATGTCTAAGCTCCTGACATTAGTCTGACAGTACAGAAGACATCCCATAGTATGGAAGTGAACAGGTGGTAACAGCAAAGTCACGAATATCATAGAAAAATACATATTTTGAACGAAGCCACTTAGCCCCATTAAACTTATATATTCTTGTACCTTAGGACTTGCTGACAAAGAATATGTTATGTGTTACGCAAATAGTCTATTAATTAACAAATTATAGCCAAAATACTATAGTGGGGTTGACTGACAGCACAAGATCATATCTGCTTATTTTTTTATGGCATGTTTGGAAAACACTGCTTTGGGGGAAATGAGGCCGCCAAGTTAGATACGATTTGATTGGCTGTGGTAAAATGTAAGACGAAACCTTATTGGTCTAACGGCAAATACAAATATTGTTGTTAATGGCAACTTATAGGATGGATAGTTTTTTTTCAAAGGCTCATGTAAACATGGCCTGATTGGTTAGAACGTTAGATATGGTCAAATAGAAGCGTCAGTTCACTGCCATTTTTGAAAATAAATTATGTGAAAATCAAGTGCGTTGAGAGCAGGCTAAGAAATTTCTAATAAAGGAAAAGCCTGGACAAAGGCAGATCAAAATTGTGCCAGAATTCATCGCCAGTCAACGTTACTTGTTTAATATTTCCTTGAATTGTGGTAAGCTAGACATATTTAATATATATTTTATATGAAAATTGAATGTGAAATGATAAATTATGTCTGTATGTGTGTGGTTCAGTAGCAAACATGAGGCAAAGCCTAGATATTGCTCCACCTTGTAAAGATTGTCAGAGAGGAGTATAACTGCCTATACAGATAGATATATTGGATTGCCATATGTAACATGACACCTATCCTATTGTATAGAAGGGATTAACGCTGGAATTGCAGAGGCGTTGTAACCATTAGGGAGAGGAATACTGGTGTATATTGTCACATGAAAAGCTAGCAGTTGGCCTACAGCGCTGAACTTTATGTTTGAACTGTCTTGTACGTCAGTGTGGAAATATATTATATATTAGTTATGAAGAAGGAGGCACAACCTTCTTATTTCAGGTACCGTGGTACTGATGTTAATATAGCAGCACATGGTCTGAGCCTTGCTTGATCCAGAACTCTGGCAGCAGACTCCTTGCCCAAGATATCAGCCATTGTGGGTTTTTCTAGCAAACTAAGAAGCAAGCGAGCAGAGGATACAGTTTTCCTGCAGCCGCTATCTGAGCTAAGAATCTGTCCACACGAGCAGCTCACCCTTGTATAACCCACCTCAATGGAACTTACATAAATAGCCCAAGAGGGACAGTAATTGTTTTAAAAAGTAAAAGAATCTGTGAATCCTTTAACATTATTTCCACCAGTAACAAACACATGAAGTCGTGATGACAACCAACAACCTAGCTCAAACAGCCAGTATTGCCTCATAATACTACCTCACAACATTACACTCATATTATAATAATATTATATGTCGGGACAAAGATCCTTTGTATAAAATTTTGTACATAAATATTGTGTTTACATTTGATTGTGGTTCCTGATTCACTGTGTAGTAGGATCAGGATATCTATTTATTGAAAAAAATTCAATACATTTGTTAAAATTTAACCCTTGACTTAATAAGATAATCTTTAGAGTGTGAGTTGTTTGTGACTGTCATATTGTTGTCAATTTGTTGAGGATCTTAACTTAGATGTTTATCTGTCTGTTGGTTGTTGTGAATTACACTACATCACTATCATAACCCTAGACATTGAACGTAGTCATCACAAAATTCAAGAATACGTCTGATTGAGGTCTAAATATGGTAGCAAGTAAGGTCATCTGTAACACACCAAACTTATTAGATACAGATACCTTCACAGCTGATCTCAGTCAGTACACTAAGTCCCATATAACTATATTTACATAATCCCAACTTACCACAGTAATATATATTGTAATATATGTATAACTAAATATTGTCTACCTGTTGTAATATATGTAAATATATGTCTAAATATATGTATAACTAAATATTGTCTACCTGTTGTAATATATGTAAATATACGTCTAAATATATGTATAACTAAATATTGTAATATATGTAAATATATATCGTATAACTGTTGTCTAACTGTTGTAACACATAACACAACAACAACACGCCATACTTGAACTATGATAGGACGCAACCTGATCGTCAGAGGAAGTCACCCCGGCTAATATATATTACTATATAACAAGTCATGCGCCACCACCTGACACTCCTCCTGCGGAATCGACACTTCACTCCCACCTCTCGATGCTCCCACCTCTCGATGCTAGACCTAGTACAGGTCTCTAACACTTCACTCCCACCTCTCGATGCTGGTCCCAGTAAAGTCAGGTCTCTAACACTTCACTCCCATATATAAATATTGTATACACAACAATTAAAATATCGGCACACAAAAAACCCATACCCCAACACACCCCACGAGTCGGCAGCCCCGCCAACTACAACACACAATTAAGATACCTACAACCAAACACACCACCACACTACCAGTCGTTTCTATGTATAACTGTTGTAATATATATATTGTAATATATGTAAATCTTCTTCTTCTTCTTCCATCCTTAGCCATCAACCGGCAAAGCAGTATGTGGCCAGTACGCCTAGTGGCGTCTTAGGGCAACAACAAATTGATCAATCTATCGCTGTTTCCACCACGCCTAGTGGCGTCTTTGTGGAACAAAAACAGACCAAACAATCTATCATTGTTTCCATAATCAGATTGGTTGGCAAGCAGGTGATCAGCCCACTGTGCAATATATGTAAATATATATCGTATAATTGTTTGTACTTATAAATATTGTATGTAAAACATAAATAAACAACACACAACAACACAATACCTACACGCCCGCCATTATCGAACTATTCTAGGACCACAGGACGCAAGCTGATCGTCAGAGGAAGTCACCCCGGCTAATA
The DNA here is from genome assembly GCA_024509875.1 of Oreohelix idahoensis. Lineage (NCBI taxonomy): Eukaryota > Metazoa > Mollusca > Gastropoda > Stylommatophora > Oreohelicidae > Oreohelix > Oreohelix idahoensis. The sequence continues at coordinate 86,840 of JAMPIV010021671.1, read as the reverse complement.
TATATTACTATATAAAAAGTCACGCTCCAAAGCCTGACGCTCCAACGCCTGCATCGATCGGAGTATTTCCTTATATAAAAGTCACGCTCCAACGCCTGAATGCTAACCGTTTTGCCCCTACTATACCACTCAGATACCAACGGGCTGATCACCCGTTTGCCAGTCACTTCGATTACGGAAACAACATCAAATGGATTGATTTGCCGTTGCCCTAAAGACGCCAATAGGCGTGATGGGAAACAATGGCAAAGAAAACCTATCTGCTGTTGCCCTAAGACGCCACTAGGCGTAATGGCCACTGACTGCTTTGACGGTCGGTGGCTAAGGACGGAAGAAGAAAGAAGAAGATACCACTCAGATGTTTCGTGTGATAAGTGTGCGAGTTGTGTTAAGTAGATAGTGGTTACATCCCAGCGAGATAGATGTTGTAGATCATTGATCTGTGTTGGAGAATTTGTTTTCCTGTCAGTTTCGTAGCTGTCGCTTGAAATGATTGGGTATTGGCACTCTCTGGATCAACCTTTCTCAATCTGTTTATCCAGGAGGAACGCTTGAAACAATTTTCAGGTCTAAGGGAACCCCTGCATAAAAATCCCTTTATCCACGGCTCAAGGTTCGTTAGCGTGAACAGAAGTTGTAAATATAATAATCCAATTAAATTGTCAATGCCCTTTTGAATAGAGAATGATTTTTATTTTCCGTGGATCTGTTTATTTTGGCAAACTTATTAGGCTACTCCTTTTCTGTGGTTCCCCATCCCCACAAAGGGTTTCAACTCTAATGCAAGTTTAATAACGATCTCTCGCGGAACTCGCAGCGACCTCTCGCGGGACCTTAGGGTACAGTGGAACTCCAGATGAGAATCCCTACTCTGGATGAATGTCAACAAGTTGATCAGGAGTCAAACAAGACTATGTGCTGTGTTAGAATAATGAAACTGTTCGAATGTTCTTCAGCAAGTAGTCATCCACAACCAGATAAATCAAGTTTATGTGTAATGAATTTATTTACACGAATGAACTCCAGTTGAGAGCCAAGCTGTCACGATATAGAGCATAGAGTTAAGTGCATTAGTGATCTTTAAAGTTGCGGGCAGAAAATGTTACAGTCTGTTGACCAGAAATTTTATGGATAATCGATCTCTTCGGCTCCTAGCTAACCATAACCTTTTAGAGGAACTATTAAACTGTTTCGATTTACAACATCCAAAACACGTTAAAAGCAACACAATTTTTGTGTCATTTCACTCACTCAAACTTTGAATTTATCAGCTGACACATACAAACTTTCCTTTGATTTGTTTTGCTGTAATGTTTGCTTTTAGTATTCAAAACGCATGACTGCATAGTGTATGGCGTTTTTACGTAAATTAAATAATTAAAAACACGTCGAAAGCCAGAAATGAGAAATGTGTTGCCCTACATATCATCAAGTATTGTGTGTGTGTATATATATATATATATATATATATATATATATATATATATATATATATATATATATATATATATATATATATATATATATATTCTTCATTACTGTATAGTGTAGAAATATGGACAATGAATAAGCAATTGGAAGAAAGAATTGAGGCTCTCGAGATGTAGATATATAGAAGAATGGGGCGCATCTCATAGAAAGAGAAGAAAACAAATAAGGAGGTCCTAGAAAACCTAGGTATGTAAAGAGAATTAATGAAGGAGATCAAAATTAGACAGCTAAAATATTTTAGCCACATAAAAAGACATAACACCTTGCAGAAGACCAAAGTGGAAGGAAGAGTTGAAGACAAACATGCAAGAGGAAGACAGTGCTATAAGTGGGAAGATAACATCAAGAGATCGACAGGAAAGAGTTTATCAGAGTGCACTATCAAGACGAGAGACAGAAGACACGGAGATCCATTACAGCTGACCTTCGTTGTGGAGATGGCAGTTGATGGTGTCCTACATATTTCGAATTCTTTTCATCATTCATTACCCCTCTACTCTAATGGGGATAGATCTTCAACACATCCTCCCGTCCCGTGCCACCCGCTGCAGACCTTTCCATGACCTATTTTTTTCAATTCATTTCTGTCCCCAGTTATCCTGTCCGTGTGTTCCGGTATCCCTCAACCTCTGTTACCCAGGAGATGCCAGAATAAGGACTGTCTTGTAATGCTATCATCAAGTTTTTCTCAAAATGTGGTCTGTTGTCCAGTATCATCTTCTCATCTCTTGTTCTACTGGCACCTGTCTGGTTTCTGTCATCAGTTCCACAGGTGATCTTTCTATACTATTTTAATTCTTCTATTCTACCACACATATAATCTCTTGTTTGACACACTATGTTCCAATATGAACTCTCTCCTACAATAATTGACAGTCAGATATTCTCCTACAATCATCGACAGACATATATTCTCTTACAATCATTGACACACATACACCGTCTCTCCTAGCAGCAATGAACTGGCCTGACCCTTACAATCTTCCCCTGTCAAGCGAAACGTGTCCAGAATATGGAAAATCTCTCTATAAGACCATATTAGGACCTGGCCTCTTCTGCTGTTTTGTCTTCACCGGCGTTGGGTTCTTGTGTGTTCCTGAGGTTAAGTTGGCTTTTCGTTCTGACACTACAGGCAAAATGGGCTGGTCGTGTTTTCTGTTTTAGAACAGGCGATTGTGCCTGGTTCGAATCCCTGAAATGTTACTTTTCTGTTGTGTAGTGACCTTTCTTTTTTATTTCTTGCTGTTTTTCTTTTATGCTTTTTTTCTTTATCTCTTGCTACCTTTCTTACTTTTTTTTTGCTGTCTTTCTTTCTTGATGCTTTTCTAGTTATTTTTTTGTCTTTCTTGCTGTCTTTCTTGCTTTTTTCTTTTCTTGATGCCGTTCTTTCTTTCTCGCTGACTTTCTCACTGTCTTTCTTGCTGTTTGTCTTGATGTCTATCTTTCTTTCTTGCTTTTTTCTTTTCTTGATGCCTTTCTTTCTTTCTTGCTATCTTTCTCATTGCCTTTCTGGCTGTCTTTCTTGCTGTTTGTCTTGATGTCTATCTTTCTTTCTTGCTTTTTTCTTTTCTTGATTCCTTTCTTTCTTTCTTGCTATCTTTCTCACTGTCTTTCTGGCTGTCTTTCTTGCTGTTTGTCTTGATGTCTATCTGTCTTTCTTGCTATCTTTCTCGCTGTCTTTCTAGCTTTCTTTCTGGTTGTCTTGCTTTCCTTCTTTCTTGCTATCTTTCAAGCTGTCATTCTAGTTGTTTTTCCTACTGTCTTTCTTTCTTTCTTACAAGCGCATGTCATTTAGTTGCTTTCGTTAATTCTATGCGATGTCCATTACTAGTATTGAGAGAATTGGAAAAACTTAAGTAAGCGAATGAAATGAGTGAGTGATTGTAATGGAAGTGAAAGTAAGCAGAGAAATAAACGAGTGAGCTAATGAGTATCGTTGTCAGTCAGGGAGTGCGTAAATTGACCAGGGAATAGCTAGGGGAGTGAGCGAATACATGATTATGTCATTTGTATGTCATCATTTTCCTTTATCTTCCTTGAAATCACTACTGCGGGTGCCCCTCCCCCAAGAGGCCTGCCACAGAACATTCTCGTTCTCTTTCAGCCGTGGTCTCTGTAGCAACTTGTTCTATATGATGAGGTTGCTGGGTCTATGTAACATATTAGTCATCATATTAGTCGGCCTTTACGACATGCCAGATGGAATGCGAATATGCGGATACCGAAAGAATGCACTGTAATTGCAGGAGAATGAATATTTGAGAGAGTCAGTAAAACAAAACAAAGGCGAAAGCAAGAAATTAATTGATGGAAACAAAAATATAAGCGGGAAATGAATCATTAAAGGGAAGAGCGTAAGCGAGAAGTGAATGAACGAATGGATTAATACGCGTAAATGAGATGCGAAAGATTGGGTAGTGAGTTGAACTCGTGCTAACACGACGTTGATGGAAAATGTGTATCGTGTAAGCAAAAAAACGGAATGACTGAGTGTAACCTTCGTGTAAGCAAGACCTTAATGAAGGAGGGAAAACAACTTCCCCCCCACGCAGTTCCCGAGGACAAATAATAGATTGGTCAACTGCACTCTCGGGTATGACGTACAAGGCGGCTAATATGATGAGGTTGTACATGCGCCTGGCAACCTCATCATGCAATATAAATTGCTACATAAACCAACCCTGCAAGAGCACGTGAATGCTTGATGCAGGCTTCCTGTAAGGTGACTAGCGGCAGTGGTGGTTGATTGATACGTAATGATGATGATAACAATGATGATGATAACAATGACGATGATAACAATTATGATGATAACAGTGATGATGATAACAATGATGATGATAACAGTGATGATGATAACAGTGATGAGGATAACAATGATGATGATAACAGTGATGATGATAACAGTGATGATGATAACAGTGATGATGATAACAGTGATGATGATAACAATGATGATGATAACAGTGATGATGATAACAGTGATGATGATAACAATGATGATGATAACAGTGATGATGATAACAGTGATGATGATAACAATGATGATGATAACAATGATGATGATTACAATGATGATGATAACAGTGATGATGATAACAGTGATGATGATAACAGTGATGATGATAACAATGATGATGACAACAATGATGATGATAACAATGATGATGATTACAATGATGATGATAACAGTGATGATGATAACAATGATGATGATAACAGTGATGATGATAACAGTGATGATGATAACAATGATGATGATAACAGTGATGATGATAACAATGATGATGACAACAATGATGATGATAACAATGATGATGATTACAATGATGATGATAACAGTGATGATGATAACAATGATGATGATAACAGTGATGATGATAACAGTGATGATGATAACAATGATGATGACAACAAACTTGGGAGGAAGAAGAATTCAGTCACTAGTAGAAATAACATAGCAGCAACAACTGGAAAGACTAAGTGAAACAAAAATGTATAAGGTTGAAGTTCGTGACTGAGTTAAAGCAACGTGTAAAAAAAAATGAATGATATGGCTCAGAGCAAACTTCGTGTAAGCAAGAAGTCAAAGACTGAACCAAAAAAGTATAAACCAGAAATGAATAATTTGAACGGAAGGATAAATAAATAAACACATAATTGATTATACTTATTATGTTCGCAAATATTTTGTGAGCAAAGTGTTTCCTTTTTAAGTGCTTAAGGAGAAGTCATTTTTGAGTTACTTCCCTTGAAGCAGTTCCGTCATCTTCGATCGGACTCCGCGGACGAATTTAGGCCTACTGCGATTTATTCTTTGGCTGGGTAGGAATAGATTATTCTTGCTTCAGTATATCTATGGCCTGAATTTATACGTAGTGTTTGTATGAGTAGGACGAGTCTGTCTTATATATGGATATCTTTACATTTCTAAGTCGAACTATGTTGGTTGTCGCTAGAAAAGGTCAAAGGCTATGCAGCGGAAGTATCGCTAGCAAGGGGTGTGATTCATGGCTGTCATCCTGTCTGGATGTAGAATTTTGATGTAGCCGGCCTATCGCCGAAAAAGTGATCTATAAGTAGATGGGGAAAAGTGATAGTCATTTAGACATGTTGTATGTACTTTACCCCAGTGTTTATTCTCTTTTGCCAAGGAATGGCAAAGTTATATTTCGCATAGAAAGGTAAAACCACAATTTATTATGAACTTGGGCTTCGCCATCGTTGTCGATAAACAGATGCACAGTGGTACTTTTGAAAAGAATATTTATTCAAAGGAAGATGACATTCCTATGTATCAGCACTAGATTATATGATATTATTCAATTACCTCTATGACAGAAGTTATGAAGAAATGAGGACATTTAACGAATGACCAATTTTGGTCTGGATCCTATAGTGAGTGAAACTCACGAGAGAAGAACAGCCATGTTGAAATTCATATACTTTGTATTTATCGAGTGAGAAAAAGGGATGCCTGTACTATCGCTCGATGAACCAAGAGATCACTGCTACATGTGAGAACCCATGTCTGGGATTCCTATATCTTTATGGAAAAATATATATATTGAACTTTACGTGAAGGGATATTCGCTAGACGAGATTAGGTCTAGGAGCCTTCCTATATATTGGTTATGGTCTGACGTGCCCAGTCAGTAAAGCCAGATGATTTACATGATGGAACTCTGAATGCTTATTTACGAATGCTCCATTATGATATTTGCCAAGCATGAATGCTAACTTAAGATGATATGCCTGTGATCAACATTATGCTGTCTATGTCGACATTTGTTCCTGTAACCATACACGTACTGTCCAAGTGTGCGTCTCATTAAATGTTATAAAAAGACCACCGTAGTTCCAGTACTTCTTGAATTCGAACAGTGTGAGTATGAGTGATGTACTACCAACTTGTCAACTCTATCGAATCATTCTACCATTCGCGTTCTGACATTCATATACACACTCATTGTCTACACTCACATTCTTGTCGGAGCCTCATCACGTTCCAGGACAAGATGACCTGTATGACCAAAACTGTGCTGGGTTTAATGAGTTGACAATCGTTACACTTTACTACACCAGTCCCAACATCTACATTTATCAACTGGTGGACATTCACGTCATTTAACAAATAAAGCGTGATTCAACAACTAGTAGCCAGTATGAGTTAACAACAACAATACAGAGTTTATCAACTGGTGTGCCAGCTTCCTGGGTCAACCTGCACAGTGACCATATTGAGAAGTAAACTTCTGAGACCAGACGTTCCTTGGGGTCTGTTACGACACACAAATACATCAACAGTACAACTCTACAGTGATGTCAGCGTGACCTGTCCTGTCGAGAGTATGCGGTAACTAGGTCAGCGTTTGTTGACATTTGGTTCGTTGGACATTTGCCATACAACTGACAGTGTTACACAGCAAGCTTGGTTGAAACATAGAACATTACACATCAGGACTGGAGAATATTTGACAGTGTTTGCGAAAGGAAATGTTATTGAACTGAGAAGTCCTACATCGATTGTTATCATTCACATCAACGATGGAACTTCTATTTCTGTGTTGAATTTAAAATAATTAGACCAGAAGTATTTGTTTAATAAAGTACCACAGTACTGTACTATTAGGCAGTGTAACTGAGCCTTCTTTACAACACATTCTTTCTGCAACACTCTATTTACATCATATTGCCATACTATTTATGCATTTATGTATTTATGTTTAAATATTTATATGTGATATTTGTCACACAACAGAGTATCCCACGTAATAGAGGGTCTGATGTGTGCGTTTCTATAGGTGCAATTTTCTTGATTGAAAATTTGCTGCGACAGCTGTTGCTATTAGTGTTAGCTGTGAAGACTGTACTCATTGTTGTTTTTGTAATATTCCTCTGTTCTTTAGTTTGTTTTGATTTGTTTGTAATTTGTTGGTCTACCCTATTCTATCTTTCAGTTCTATTCTCAATTTATATTTATATACTGTGGCGTTATTTGTATTTGTTATCCTCTTGCGGGTTATCTTTTATTGTTTTTCCCATTTGATTTATGTCATTTCCGCAAATGTTTTCATGTTCTTCTGTATAACTGTTTTGTTTTGTGCCTGATCGACATACACTATTTAAAATATAGTTGATCATATAAATTGATGTACAAGAATCAACTGATAGTTAATTGCTATTACTAAAGGTACACAGTTGATGATATAAAACACTATTTCTGGTGCACTGCACTATATTATAAAGTGAACCAGCAACTTATAGCTGTTATTATATAAGGATTTATACAAGACCTTTGTAAGGCTTGTTTCCCACAGTGATTGGGATAGTTAAGTACTATTTTCCACAGGTTAAAAAAGTTATCATACAAGGTCTTTGATTAAGACTAAGAAAGTGAATTTATTTACTTTTGCAAATTACTGATCTTATTAGACAACATGTCTACATTAGATTATTTTATCACACAAGGCAGGGCTCTTGATAAGACTGGTCAGCAATTAGAAGAATGGGCAGTTGCTCAATATGACAAAGCATTAGCTGCTGCTGCTGAAGAAAGAAAAGCATTGATTGAAGAAAAGAAATTAGCAGCTGAGGAGAAAAGATTAGAAGCTGAGGAAAAAAAATTACAAAGAGAGGATGAACAAAAGAAATTGCAGATACAGACTGATGAAAAAAGATTCCAGATGGAAATGGAAAAAGAGAGAAGAAAAGATGAAGCTGCTGCAGAAGAGAGAAAATTACAAGCTGAAGCTCAAGAGAAAAAAGCAATAAGAGAACATGAACACCAAAAAGAACTTTTAGCATTTGAGTTAGAAAAGTTAAAGTTAACAAACATAAGTGATGGTAATCAAGCATCTGGTGGTAATGGTAAACCCTTTACTTACAAGGTCAAGGTACCAGCGTTCAACCCTTCCAGTGATGACATAACATTCTGGCTAAATAGATTTGAACGCTCGTGTCGAGCCCATAATGTGGACAAATCACAATATGCTAACCAGTTATCAGAAAATCTGAAAGGTGATTCTCTGACTAGTTTAAGTTTGGTTGAAGAGGCTGACAAAGATAACTATGATGTTATTAGGGCAGCCTTATTAAAGAAGTATCAGTTGTCTGAAGAGGGTTATCGGAAGTTGTTTAAGACAATGGTGCCTGAGGCAGGTGTAGAATTCTCAGAATTCATTGCAAGGACACGTCTTACATTTGATCGTTGGATTGAGCTATCCAAAACAGAAAAGACTTATGAAGCCCTTATGGACTTGATACTCAGAGACAAGATTATGTCAAGTATAAATAAACCTTTCCTCGAATTCTTACATGAGCGTAAACCTAAGTCTCTAAAAGAAATGGAACAGTATTGTACCCAATACGTCACTGCACATCCGGACGTAGCTATTAGCAACAGTAAGGTTAAAGAAGGTATGCCAGTTGCTTCTGCAACACCATACAACCCTAATCACTCTCACAAATTCCAAGGACCTCAAAATAGGTTTAATAAAAAAGGTAACTATTACAGTTATCAGAACCAAGGTAACCAATCATTTCAGGGTTCTTCTTCGAATACCTGGAGAAGAGCTGACAGCCCTCGATTCAGGGGTGGTCATAATTACAGGAACTTCCGCAAAGGAAGTCATTCTAGAAACTATCCAAGTTTTCCTTCATGGAGACAACAGGATCATAATTACCGAGATACTCATTATAATGAATATGATGATAGTAACCAAAGGAGCTATGATTCAAACCCGAGTAGGGGTTATAATAGTGGAAACAATGATAAGTACAGAGGCAATAATAACAGAGGTAGAGCACAATTCAAAAAACATAAAGCTCATTACCAGGCGAACTCTGCACAGCAAGAGTCCCACGAAGCCTATAAACAAAATAAAGATAATGATGACTCTAATAATATGGCATGTGCCGCTTTTGATTTTGGGAGAGCATCTCAGTGCCCCCAATGCAAAACATTATTTGAGCCAACCACAGTGTCTACTTTAAGCTGTGGGCATCCTCTTCCCGCTCTTCCTGCGTCAATCGCGCATGATGGGAGAGGTTCTCTTGTCTTACACAAAGGTTTAGTAAATGACAATCCAGTCTCAGTACTTTTTGATTCTGGATGCACAACTATTGGGGTTAGGCAGTCACTCATAGATCCTTCTCATTCTACAGGCAAAGTAGTCAAATGCGTAACATTTGGCGGCACCATAGAGAAATACTCTACCGCTATAATTAGGATTGCTACTCCTTTCTTCACAGGAGATGTACACGCATGTCTTTTGCCGAATCCGATCGCTGATCTTATCATCGGTCGCATTCACGGAGTCAAAGAATGCACTCCGGAGCAAATTTCCGTTTGGGAAAATCAAAATATGCAATCTGCTAATGCGGTAGTCACTAGAGCTCAAGCTCTCAATATGCCTGAAACTTCATCTGTTGAAGATAATGAAGTGCATAACCAAGATGATCCCTTGGTAATTTCTCGTGACTCGTTTATAAAACAACAAGAAGAAGATCCGACTCTTAAGAAATTCTTCACTCTTGTAACGAAAGGTGATCCGAATAAAGATTCAAATTGTAAATCTTGGATTACAATGAAGAATGGCGTACTTGTACGTATGGTGCAAGACTCCACTAAGTCAAGTCATTCTCAGATTCTTGTACCCAAGAATTTGAGAGTTAAAATCTTACAACATGCACACGACTCTCAGTGTGCTGGTCACATGGGTTTTTCCCGTACAAAGTCAAGAGTTCTTGCGGCTTTCTTTTGGCCTTTTGTGAACAAGGACATACGGATCTATTGTCGATCCTGTAAAGTATGTCAAGAAGTCAAATCCAAAGGTCCTCGTCATGCTGCGCCTATTCAGGCTGCAGATATTCCTATTCGTCCATTCCAGAAAATGGCGATAGACATCATTGGTCCATTCAAGATCAAATCTGCTAGAGGACATCAGTTTATCTTAACGTGTGTAGACATGTGCACACGTTGGCCAGAGGCTATCCCTCTAAAGAGCATTACTACCGCTGACATTGCAGATGCTCTTTGGCTTATATTTTCTCGGCTGGGATTCCCCGGAGAAATATTATCAGATCATGGCACCCAACTGATATCGGATACCATGTCTCAAGTAATGTCTACTCTACAGATAGAGAGATCTTTGAGTAGCATCTATCATCCTATGTCCAATGGGATGGTCGAGCGACTAAATAGAACACTTAAGAACTTATTAGGGAAGATAACTGAGGATCATCCTCAAGATTGGGATAGGGTTTTACCCGCGGCCCTCTTCGCGTACAGAGAGGTCCCCAATGAACATACAGGGTTTTCGCCCTTTGAACTTGTCTTTGGCGCGCGACCGCGCGGCCCAATGTCTTTGCTGCATGATCTTATAACAGCTGACAATATTGACGATGACACAAAATCTTCTTACGAGTATGTCATCGCGCTGAGACAGAAGATTATCGAAGCATGCAAATTGGCAACGTCCTCTTCTGAATTTGCTAAGCAGAAGGCAAGACAATTTGCTAATAAGAAGAGAACTTTACGACAACTTTGTCCTGGTGACAAAGCATTTGTTTTGCTACCTTGTCGTGAAAATAGACTCCTTATTAGTTGGAAAGGTCCGTACGATATAATATCGAAAATTTCAGATGTTGACTACATCGTCGATATCAACGGGAAGCATAAAACCTTCCACATCAATATGCTTACGGAGTTCCATGAACGTCCTGACTATCTACAGCCTATTTTCCAGGCAACGGACGATTCTCATGTCAAACATGGTCATTACTCATCACTGTCTGTAATACAGGATGAGGAAACAAGTTTTTCGGATGTTAATCTTCCGCTTCCAATGATCCCACTTCATTCTAGTGAATCATGGAAAGACGTTACTGTTTCTCCTGATTTGTCTCTAGGAGAACGGCGACAAGTTTCGGTTATGTTACAAACATTTCAGGATGTCCTCACTGACATCCCTGGACAAACTCATGTCATTGAGCATGACATTGTTCTAACTGAACATACTCCAATTAGGGTTAGACCTTATCCTATCCCTATACATTTCCAAACACAGGTTGAAAAGGAGTTGGATGAAATGATAGATTTACAAATAATCGAACCATCCACTTCTGCATATTCTTCGCCGATGGTTATTGTTCGGAAAAAAGACAATAACATACGTCTTTGCGTTGACTATCGCAAATTGAATCAAGTTACGAAGTTCGATGCTGAACCTATGCCTTTACTAGAAGAGTTACTTACTCGTCTTTCTAAATCGCATTTTTTCACTAAACTTGATTTGTCTAAAGGATATTGGCAAGTTCCATTATCCGAACGCGCCAAACCTCTTACCGCTTTCTCTACTCCCAGAGGCCTTTTCCAATGGAATTTTATGCCTTTCGGCCTTATGAACGCACCAGCTACATTTGTACGCATGATGCGTCGAATCCTATCGTATCGGTCAGATGTCATTGCTTATCTAGACGACATCTGTCTTTTCAGCGATACTTGGGAAGATCACTATTCAGGGTTAGTTGAATTATTATCAACTCTGCGTGAGTATAACCTGACAGCAAAACCATCTAAAGCTTGTATTGGCTTTAGCGAAATTGCTTTCTTAGGCCATCGAGTAGGTCACGGTTTCTTGAAGACAGAAGACCATAATATCACTAAGATACTTAACATCTCTATCCCTAGGACTAAAAAGCAAGTGCGAAGTCTTTTAGGTCTCATACAATTTTATGGACGTTTCATTCCGAATCTGTCCTCTATCATGGCACCTCTCTCTACACTATTAAAGAAAGGGTCGCCTAACATGGTTCACTGGTCTCATGAATGCCAATCCTCACTAGAGAAGATCAAAACTATGTTTTCATCACCACCTATTTTAGTGTTACCTACAACAGATAAGACATTTGTTCTTCGTAGTGACGCTTCATCCACTGGGATTGGAGCGGCACTAATGCAAGAGTACTCTGGAACTCTGCATCCTGTAATGTATATATCCAGAAAACTTAATGCTGCAGAAAGGAATTACTCGGTTTTAGACCGTGAATTATTGGCAATGGTTTGGTCAATTCTCAAACTCCAAAGATTCCTTCTGGGCGCGCATTTCGTAGTGGAAACTGACCAAAAAGCTCTTACGGCTATCCAAAGTAAGAACTTGAAGAGCTCGAGATCAACTCGATACGCAATCGCTCTTCAACCTTTTCATTTTTCGGTACGAGCTATCCGTGGTTCAGAAAATGTGATGGCGGACATTCTGTCCAGATGCCCACATGATGCCACTTAACTGTTAAATATTGGATTTTTTAATATGTATAACTTTACAACAGTTATTTTTTGTTCTTTACTAAGATACACATTTGTAATTTAATAATAGAATGATGGTATCTCTACTTAGCGGTTTATTGATGTTTATTCACCGCTGTTCTTTGATGATTGTTTCTTCATAAATCATAAATTTAAGATTATAGTGTGAATTTTTGGTATGCATTGTATAATTACCAGAATTGTATTATACGTACATCACACCTTCCTGGAAACATTTATTCGTAGAGAAACAATTTCTCTCAGATTTTGAGATATATTCTCACCGGTCATATTAGGAATTATAGTTATTCCTGATATTTGCATCTGCGCAGTATTCTTGCGTTTTGAGCCTATTGTATGGTGCTCCTAGATGTATTTAAAAAAAAAAAAAAAAATTTTTTTTTTTTTTCCCGGGAGGTGTGGTAAGACTGTAAAGGGCAATTTTTACTATCTTGCAATATAATACATTTATATACTTATTATGTTCGCAAATATTTTGTAAACAAAGTGTTTCCTTTTTAAGTGCTTAAGGAGAAGTCATTTTTGAGTTACTTCCCTTGAAAGCAGTTCCGTCATCTTCGATCGGACTCCGCGGACGAATTTAGGCCTACTGCGATTTATTCTTTGGCTGGGTAGGAATAGATTATTCTTGCTTCAGTATATCTATGGCCTGAATTTATACGTAGTGTTTGTATGAGTAGGACGAGTCTGTCTTATATATGGATATCTTTACATTTCTAAGTCGAACTATGTTGGTTGTCGCTAGAAAAGGTCAAAGGCTATGCAGCGGAAGTATCGCTAGCAAGGGGTGTGATTCATGGCTGTCATCCTGTCTGGATGTAGAATTTTGATGTAGCCGGCCTATCGCCGAAAAAGTGATCTATAAGTAGATGGGGAAAAGTGATAGTCATTTAGACATGTTGTATGTACTTTACCCCAGTGTTTATTCTCTTTTGCCAAGGAATGGCAAAGTTATATTTCGCATAGAAAGGTAAAACCACAATTTATTATGAACTTGGGCTTCGCCATCGTTGTCGATAAACAGATGCACAGTGGTACTTTTGAAAAGAATATTTATTCAAAGGAAGATGACATTCCTATGTATCAGCACTAGATTATATGATATTATTCAATTACCTCTATGACAGAAGTTATGAAGAAATGAGGACATTTAACGAATGACCAATTTTGGTCTGGATCCTATAGTGAGTGAAACTCACGAGAGAAGAACAGCCATGTTGAAATTCATATACTTTGTATTTATCGAGTGAGAAAAAGGGATGCCTGTACTATCGCTCGATGAACCAAGAGATCACTGCTACATGTGAGAACCCATGTCTGGGATTCCTATATCTTTATGGAAAAATATATATATTGAACTTTACGTGAAGGGATATTCGCTAGACGAGATTAGGTCTAGGAGCCTTCCTATATATTGGTTATGGTCTGACGTGCCCAGTCAGTAAAGCCAGATGATTTACATGATGGAACTCTGAATGCTTATTTACGAATGCTCCATTATGATATTTGCCAAGCATGAATGCTAACTTAAGATGATATGCCTGTGATCAACATTATGCTGTCTATGTCGACATTTGTTCCTGTAACCATACACGTACTGTCCAAGTGTGCGTCTCATTAAATGTTATAAAAAGACCACCGTAGTTCCAGTACTTCTTGAATTCGAACAGTGTGAGTATGAGTGATGTACTACCAACTTGTCAACTCTATCGAATCATTCTACCATTCGCGTTCTGACATTCATATACACACTCATTGTCTACACTCACATTCTTGTCGGAGCCTCATCACGTTCCAGGACAAGATGACCTGTATGACCAAAACTGTGCTGGGTTTAATGAGTTGACAATCGTTACACTTTACTACACCAGTCCCAACATCTATATTTATCAACTGGTGGACATTCACGTCATTTAACAAATAAAGCGTGATTCAACAACTAGTAGCCAGTATGAGTTAACAACAACAATACAGAGTTTATCAACTGGTGTGCCAGCTTCCTGGGTCAACCTGCACAGTGACCATATTGAGAAGTAAACTTCTGAGACCAGACGTTCCTTGGGGTCTGTTACGACACACAAATACATCAACAGTACAACTCTACAGTGATGTCAGCGTGACCTGTCCTGTCGAGAGTATGCGGTAACTAGGTCAGCGTTTGTTGACATTTGGTTCGTTGGACATTTGCCATACAACTGACAGTGTTACACAGCAAGCTTGGTTGAAACATAGAACATTACACATCAGGACTGGAGAATATTTGACAGTGTTTGCGAAAGGAAATGTTATTGAACTGAGAAGTCCTACATCGATTGTTATCATTCACATCAACGATGGAACTTCTATTTCTGTGTTGAATTTAAAATAATTAGACCAGAAGTATTTGTTTAATAAAGTACCACAGTACTGTACTATTAGGCAGTGTAACTGAGCCTTCTTTACAACACATTCTTTCTGCAACACTCTATTTACATCATATTGCCATACTATTTATGCATTTATGTATTTATGTTTAAATATTTATATGTGATATTTGTCACACAACAGAGTATCCCACGTAATAGAGGGTCTGATGTGTGCGTTTCTATAGGTGCAATTTTCTTGATTGAAAATTTGCTGCGACAGCTGTTGCTATTAGTGTTAGCTGTGAAGACTGTACTCATTGTTGTTTTTGTAATATTCCTCTGTTCTTTAGTTTGTTTTGATTTGTTTGTAATTTGTTGGTCTACCCTATTCTATCTTTCAGTTCTATTCTCAATTTATATTTATATACTGTGGCGTTATTTGTATTTGTTATCCTCTTGCGGGTTATCTTTTATTGTTTTTCCCATTTGATTTATGTCATTTCCGCAAATGTTTTCATGTTCTTCTGTATAACTGTTTTGTTTTGTGCCTGATCGACATACACTATTTAAAATATAGTTGATCATATAAATTGATGTACAAGAATCAACTGATAGTTAATTGCTATTACTAAAGGTACACAGTTGATGATATAAAACACTATTTCTGGTGCACTGCACTTATATTATAAAGTGAACCAGCAACTTATAGCTGTTATTATATAAGGATTTATACAAGACCTTTGTAAGGCTTGTTTCCCACAGTGATTGGGATAGTTAAGTACTATTTTCCACAGGTTAAAAAGTTATCATACAAGGTCTTTGATTAAGACTAAGAAAGTGAATTTATTTACTTTTGCAAATTACTGATCTTATTAGACAACATGTCTACATTAGATTATTTTATCACACAAGGCAGGGCTCTTGATAAGACTGGTCAGCAATTAGAAGAATGGGCAGTTGCTCAATATGACAAAGCATTAGCTGCTGCTGCTGAAGAAAGAAAAGCATTGATTGAAGAAAAGAAATTAGCAGCTGAGGAGAAAAGATTAGAAGCTGAGGAAAAAAAATTACAAAGAGAGGATGAACAAAAGAAATTGCAGATACAGACTGATGAAAAAAGATTCCAGATGGAAATGGAAAAAGAGAGAAGAAAAGATGAAGCTGCTGCAGAAGAGAGAAAATTACAAGCTGAAGCTCAAGAGAAAAAAGCAATAAGAGAACATGAACACCAAAAAGAACTTTTAGCATTTGAGTTAGAAAAGTTAAAGTTAACAAACATAAGTGATGGTAATCAAGCATCTGGTGGTAATGGTAAACCCTTTACTTACAAGGTCAAGGTACCAGCGTTCAACCCTTCCAGTGATGACATAACATTCTGGCTAAATAGATTTGAACGCTCGTGTCGAGCCCATAATGTGGACAAATCACAATATGCTAACCAGTTATCAGAAAATCTGAAAGGTGATTCTCTGACTAGTTTAAGTTTGGTTGAAGAGGCTGACAAAGATAACTATGATGTTATTAGGGCAGCCTTATTAAAGAAGTATCAGTTGTCTGAAGAGGGTTATCGGAAGTTGTTTAAGACAATGGTGCCTGAGGCAGGTGTAGAATTCTCAGAATTCATTGCAAGGACACGTCTTACATTTGATCGTTGGATTGAGCTATCCAAAACAGAAAAGACTTATGAAGCCCTTATGGACTTGATACTCAGAGACAAGATTATGTCAAGTATAAATAAACCTTTCCTCGAATTCTTACATGAGCGTAAACCTAAGTCTCTAAAAGAAATGGAACAGTATTGTACCCAATACGTCACTGCACATCCGGACGTAGCTATTAGCAACAGTAAGGTTAAAGAAGGTATGCCAGTTGCTTCTGCAACACCATACAACCCTAATCACTCTCACAAATTCCAAGGACCTCAAAATAGGTTTAATAAAAAAGGTAACTATTACAGTTATCAGAACCAAGGTAACCAATCATTTCAGGGTTCTTCTTCGAATACCTGGAGAAGAGCTGACAGCCCTCGATTCAGGGGTGGTCATAATTACAGGAACTTCCGCAAAGGAAGTCATTCTAGAAACTATCCAAGTTTTCCTTCATGGAGACAACAGGATCATAATTACCGAGATACTCATTATAATGAATATGATGATAGTAACCAAAGGAGCTATGATTCAAACCCGAGTAGGGGTTATAATAGTGGAAACAATGATAAGTACAGAGGCAATAATAACAGAGGTAGAGCACAATTCAAAAAACATAAAGCTCATTACCAGGCGAACTCTGCACAGCAAGAGTCCCACGAAGCCTATAAACAAAATAAAGATAATGATGACTCTAATAATATGGCATGTGCCGCTTTTGATTTTGGGAGAGCATCTCAGTGCCCCCAATGCAAAACATTATTTGAGCCAACCACAGTGTCTACTTTAAGCTGTGGGCATCCTCTTCCCGCTCTTCCTGCGTCAATCGCGCATGATGGGAGAGGTTCTCTTGTCTTACACAAAGGTTTAGTAAATGACAATCAAGTCTCAGTACTTTTTGATTCTGGATGCACAACTATTGGGGTTAGGCAGTCACTCATAGATCCTTCTCATTCTACAGGCAAAGTAGTCAAATGCGTAACATTTGGCGGCACCATAGAGAAATACTCTACCGCTATAATTAGGATTGCTACTCCTTTCTTCACAGGAGATGTACACGCATGTCTTTTGCCGAATCCGATCGCTGATCTTATCATCGGTCGCATTCACGGAGTCAAAGAATGCACTCCGGAGCAAATTTCCGTTTGGGAAAATCAAAATATGCAATCTGCTAATGCGGTAGTCACTAGAGCTCAAGCTCTCAATATGCCTGAAACTTCATCTGTTGAAGATAATGAAGTGCATAACCAAGATGATCCCTTGGTAATTTCTCGTGACTCGTTTATAAAACAACAAGAAGAAGATCCGACTCTTAAGAAATTCTTCACTCTTGTAACGAAAGGTGATCCGAATAAAGATTCAAATTGTAAATCTTGGATTACAATGAAGAATGGCGTACTTGTACGTATGGTGCAAGACTCCACTAAGTCAAGTCATTCTCAGATTCTTGTACCCAAGAATTTGAGAGTTAAAATCTTACAACATGCACACGACTCTCAGTGTGCTGGTCACATGGGTTTTTCCCGTACAAAGTCAAGAGTTCTTGCGGCTTTCTTTTGGCCTTTTGTGAACAAGGACATACGGATCTATTGTCGATCCTGTAAAGTATGTCAAGAAGTCAAATCCAAAGGTCCTCGTCATGCTGCGCCTATTCAGGCTGCAGATATTCCTATTCGTCCATTCCAGAAAATGGCGATAGACATCATTGGTCCATTCAAGATCAAATCTGCTAGAGGACATCAGTTTATCTTAACGTGTGTAGACATGTGCACACGTTGGCCAGAGGCTATCCCTCTAAAGAGCATTACTACCGCTGACATTGCAGATGCTCTTTGGCTTATATTTTCTCGGCTGGGATTCCCCGGAGAAATATTATCAGATCATGGCACCCAACTGATATCGGATACCATGTCTCAAGTAATGTCTACTCTACAGATAGAGAGATCTTTGAGTAGCATCTATCATCCTATGTCCAATGGGATGGTCGAGCGACTAAATAGAACACTTAAGAACTTATTAGGGAAGATAACTGAGGATCATCCTCAAGATTGGGATAGGGTTTTACCCGCGGCCCTCTTCGCGTACAGAGAGGTCCCCAATGAACATACAGGGTTTTCGCCCTTTGAACTTGTCTTTGGCGCGCGACCGCGCGGCCCAATGTCTTTGCTGCATGATCTTATAACAGCTGACAATATTGACGATGACACAAAATCTTCTTACGAGTATGTCATCGCGCTGAGACAGAAGATTATCGAAGCATGCAAATTGGCAACGTCCTCTTCTGAATTTGCTAAGCAGAAGGCAAGACAATTTGCTAATAAGAAGAGAACTTTACGACAACTTTGTCCTGGTGACAAAGCATTTGTTTTGCTACCTTGTCGTGAAAATAGACTCCTTATTAGTTGGAAAGGTCCGTACGATATAATATCGAAAATTTCAGATGTTGACTACATCGTCGATATCAACGGGAAGCATAAAACCTTCCACATCAATATGCTTACGGAGTTCCATGAACGTCCTGACTATCTACAGCCTATTTTCCAGGCAACGGACGATTCTCATGTCAAACATGGTCATTACTCATCACTGTCTGTAATACAGGATGAGGAAACAAGTTTTTCGGATGTTAATCTTCCGCTTCCAATGATCCCACTTCATTCTAGTGAATCATGGAAAGACGTTACTGTTTCTCCTGATTTGTCTCTAGGAGAACGGCGACAAGTTTCGGTTATGTTACAAACATTTCAGGATGTCCTCACTGACATCCCTGGACAAACTCATGTCATTGAGCATGACATTGTTCTAACTGAACATACTCCAATTAGGGTTAGACCTTATCCTATCCCTATACATTTCCAAACACAGGTTGAAAAGGAGTTGGATGAAATGATAGATTTACAAATAATCGAACCATCCACTTCTGCATATTCTTCGCCGATGGTTATTGTTCGGAAAAAAAGACAATAACATACGTCTTTGCGTTGACTATCGCAAATTGAATCAAGTTACGAAGTTCGATGCTGAACCTATGCCTTTACTAGAAGAGTTACTTACTCGTCTTTCTAAATCGCATTTTTTCACTAAACTTGATTTGTCTAAAGGATATTGGCAAGTTCCATTATCCGAACGCGCCAAACCTCTTACCGCTTTCTCTACTCCCAGAGGCCTTTTCCAATGGAATTTTATGCCTTTCGGCCTTATGAACGCACCAGCTACATTTGTACGCATGATGCGTCGAATCCTATCGTATCGGTCAGATGTCATTGCTTATCTAGACGACATCTGTCTTTTCAGCGATACTTGGGAAGATCACTATTCAGGGTTAGTTGAATTATTATCAACTCTGCGTGAGTATAACCTGACAGCAAAACCATCTAAAGCTTGTATTGGCTTTAGCGAAATTGCTTTCTTAGGCCATCGAGTAGGTCACGGTTTCTTGAAGACAGAAGACCATAATATCACTAAGATACTTAACATCTCTATCCCTAGGACTAAAAAGCAAGTGCGAAGTCTTTTAGGTCTCATACAATTTTATGGACGTTTCATTCCGAATCTGTCCTCTATCATGGCACCTCTCTCTACACTATTAAAGAAAGGGTCGCCTAACATGGTTCACTGGTCTCATGAATGCCAATCCTCACTAGAGAAGATCAAAACTATGTTTTCATCACCACCTATTTTAGTGTTACCTACAACAGATAAGACATTTGTTCTTCGTAGTGACGCTTCATCCACTGGGATTGGAGCGGCACTAATGCAAGAGTACTCTGGAACTCTGCATCCTGTAATGTATATATCCAGAAAACTTAATGCTGCAGAAAGGAATTACTCGGTTTTAGACCGTGAATTATTGGCAATGGTTTGGTCAATTCTCAAACTCCAAAGATTCCTTCTGGGCGCGCATTTCGTAGTGGAAACTGACCAAAAAGCTCTTACGGCTATCCAAAGTAAGAACTTGAAGAGCTCGAGATCAACTCGATACGCAATCGCTCTTCAACCTTTTCATTTTTCGGTACGAGCTATCCGTGGTTCAGAAAATGTGATGGCGGACATTCTGTCCAGATGCCCACATGATGCCACTTAACTGTTAAATATTGGATTTTTTAATATGTATAACTTTACAACAGTTATTTTTTGTTCTTTACTAAGATACACATTTGTAATTTAATAATAGAATGATGGTATCTCTACTTAGCGGTTTATTGATGTTTATTCACCGCTGTTCTTTGATGATTGTTTCTTCATAAAATCATAAATTTAAGATTATAGTGTGAATTTTTGGTATGCATTGTATAATTACCAGAATTGTATTATACGTACATCACACCTTCCTGGAAACATTTATTCGTAGAGAAACAATTTCTCTCAGATTTTGAGATATATTCTCACCGGTCATATTAGGAATTATAGTTATTCCTGATATTTGCATCTGCGCAGTATTCTTGCGTTTTGAGCCTATTGTATGGTGCTCCTAGATGTATTTAAAAAAAAAAAAAAATTTTTTTTTTTTTTCCCGGGAGGTGTGGTAAGACTGTAAAGGGCAATTTTTACTATCTTGCAATATAATACATTTATATACTTATTATGTTCGCAAATATTTTGGTAAACAAAGTGTTTCCTTTTTAAGTGCTTAAGGAGAAGTCATTTTTGAGTTACTTCCCTTGAAGGCAGTTCCGTCATCTTCGATCGGACTCCGCGGACGAATTTAGGCCTACTGCGATTTATTCTTTGGCTGGGTAGGAATAGATTATTCTTGCTTCAGTATATCTATGGCCTGAATTTATACGTAGTGTTTGTATGAGTAGGACGAGTCTGTCTTATATATGGATATCTTTACATTTCTAAGTCGAACTATGTTGGTTGTCGCTAGAAAAGGTCAAAGGCTATGCAGCGGAAGTATCGCTAGCAAGGGGTGTGATTCATGGCTGTCATCCTGTCTGGATGTAGAATTTTGATGTAGCCGGCCTATCGCCGAAAAAGTGATCTATAAGTAGATGGGGAAAAGTGATAGTCATTTAGACATGTTGTATGTACTTTACCCCAGTGTTTATTCTCTTTTGCCAAGGAATGGCAAAGTTATATTTCGCATAGAAAGGTAAAACCACAATTTATTATGAACTTGGGCTTCGCCATCGTTGTCGATAAACAGATGCACAGTGGTACTTTTGAAAAGAATATTTATTCAAAGGAAGATGACATTCCTATGTATCAGCACTAGATTATATGATATTATTCAATTACCTCTATGACAGAAGTTATGAAGAAATGAGGACATTTAACGAATGACCAATTTTGGTCTGGATCCTATAGTGAGTGAAACTCACGAGAGAAGAACAGCCATGTTGAAATTCATATACTTTGTATTTATCGAGTGAGAAAAAGGGATGCCTGTACTATCGCTCGATGAACCAAGAGATCACTGCTACATGTGAGAACCCATGTCTGGGATTCCTATATCTTTATGGAAAAATATATATATATTGAACTTTACGTGAAGGGATATTCGCTAGACGAGATTAGGTCTAGGAGCCTTCCTATATATTGGTTATGGTCTGACGTGCCCAGTCAGTAAAGCCAGATGATTTACATGATGGAACTCTGAATGCTTATTTACGAATGCTCCATTATGATATTTGCCAAGCATGAATGCTAACTTAAGATGATATGCCTGTGATCAACATTATGCTGTCTATGTCGACATTTGTTCCTGTAACCATACACGTACTGTCCAAGTGTGCGTCTCATTAAATGTTATAAAAAGACCACCGTAGTTCCAGTACTTCTTGAATTCGAACAGTGTGAGTATGAGTGATGTACTACCAACTTGTCAACTCTATCGAATCATTCTACCATTCGCGTTCTGACATTCATATACACACTCATTGTCTACACTCACATTCTTGTCGGAGCCTCATCACGTTCCAGGACAAGATGACCTGTATGACCAAAACTGTGCTGGGTTTAATGAGTTGACAATCGTTACACTTTACTACACCAGTCCCAACATCTACATTTATCAGTCAGGTTCTGCATAGCGGAAGGTTTTGTAAGTGTGATGATTGTGGTAGAGTATAAGAAGTCTTCTCTCTAGACAGAGTGAAGTCCCAGTGTATACTGGTATCACTAGATACTCACGGCTATGAAGATCTCTACTACAGAAAGAATTTCAAGTGGTCAGAGTCTAAAGTGCCACTTCCACTAAGTAACTATTAGTGATAATTAATAATTCAGCAAAACTCAACTTTAACAATATAAAATTAAAAAAGCTGCTGAGTACAATTGTTGAATCATTTATTTACATCTATCTGTCTTGTGCTGAATTATGACTGTATGTGGATGGATTCAATGAAGGAATATCTTTACAACAACTTAGAAATGGTGAAATAAAATTTCAAATGATTAACTAAAATGTTCTTGTTGGCTTTTCCAAATGAATTCCTCGATGGTCTATTTTACTCTTATGTCTCTGCTAGCTATCACACTATTCATCACTTAACAAAATCTGCTGCTGGTCACTCAAGATTGCACGAGTTTTATAACACACTGACTTAACTTATATGTCAGATGCAAAGTTCTGTTGATTTGCACAGTCTTTCAGTTTTAGGTCCAACTTATGCCAATCCAGACACTGCTGGGGGTTAAAGCTGGTGATCTTGAAACCCTTATGTAGACTTCTGGTAGTTCACAACAGCTCTTAGGGTTTTCAATCAACGACTTCTGATTTTGAACGACTCGTAGGAACCCTCTCAGGATCTATATAATCTTCAGAAAAGACTGGCTTTGGTGGAGAATAATGCTGCCCGGCCACAGATGGTAAGAATGTAGCCGCAATAAGCGTCTGCCTAGCCTCCGTCCTTCTGTCTTTATGCTGCGCAAGTGAGTTTGAATTATCCGCGGTCTTCTTATATAGGCTGAGAGCGTGCGTACGAGAAGACAGGTTTGGTAACTCTGTTTTAGTCTACAGAATTTTTCATCTCCGAGGGAATTTGTGTGCGAGGTCTGCCAAACCTTTGCTTCGTGTATCTCACCTTTCCTAGATATAGCCTTTTGAATTATAGTCCTTATTTCTCCATAGGTTTTGCTTTCTATTCATGTGTTAATTCCCATAATTGGTTTTGTTAGTGGTTTTATATCGAATTTTAATTGGGAAAAACACAGGATTTTTTGATGAACTGACACCTTTTCTTTCACATATCTTCAAAAGTACTCTTTCAATCTAATTTTCCTTTTTCATGCACATAGTTGTTCCCAGAAAATTGAGACCAGTTTTATCCATTTCTGACTGTGCGTTCATTTTCGCGAGTCCTAAGTCTAACCTCATATACAATTTTCATTCTCCATATTAAACAGCGGTAGCATTTATCGATCGGTTATTGAGATTTCCTATTTTCTGATTGGCTAACCTTTACGCGCCTTCGAAAAACACTAACAGCATCGGCCTGTATACACCTGCCCTACTTTCCTGTCTTTTCTGCATTAATTAAGCTTGTTTCTTTGTCATTCATTAACAAGTAATAATTTAGCGTGTTTTTACAACTCGCTACAGGGTTCGCAACCTCATCACGTAAAACATATTGCTACAGAAGATGTAAATGCTTGGTGCAGGCTTTCTGTGATGGAATTGGCTGCGGTGGTGGCTTTACGTTCATTAAGGAGAGACTACGAAAATGATGATGCTGATGATGATAAAAGCCGTAATCGAATATGACCCCAACTGATTACGGAGAAGGGAATGTAAGAGTGAAATCTAAGGAATAATGAAGCGTGAAAATAATGCAATTGAAACGTTTGATGAATTAGAAAAGCACTGAGAAAAGATTATAGGAGACAAATCTGAAGAAATAGGAAGACACAGTGAAGGAAATGTAAGTGAACATTTTAAAGGATTAAGAAGACAGGGAGAAAAGAATGTGTGTGAGAAATCTGAGGATTAACGAAGTCACGGAGAAGAGAATTTATGAGACAAAACTGAGGATTAAGGAAGACACGGATAAGAGAGTGTATGAGAGAAATCTGAGGATTAAAGAAGCCACGGAGGAGAGAATGTTGGAGAGAAATCTGAGGTTTGAGGATGCTACGGAAGAGAGACTATATGAGACAAATCTCAGGATTAAGGAAGCCACGTGGATGACAATGTAAGATAAAACTCTGAGGACTCAGGAAGATGAGAATTAAGAAAGAAATTTGAGGATTAAGGAAGACACGGAGAAGAGAATGTATATGAGCAATCGAAGGATTAAAGAAGACACGGAGAAAAGATAATGTATGAGATAAATCTGAGGATTAAGGAAGACACGGAGAAGAGAATGTGTGAGAGAAGTCTGAGGATTAAGGAAGCTAAGGAAAACAGAATGAGAGAAATCTGACGAATAAGGACGATACAGAGAAGAGAAAGTAAGTGAAAAGTTTGTGGAAATAAGGAAGGAAAGGAGAAGAGAATGTGTGAAAGAAATTTGAGGGATAAGGAAGAAATTGATTCAAGAATTGTCACAAAAAATATTGGATCGCTGTCTTCTCCTCTCCGGTAGTATTTATTTACACTTTTTGAGTGGACTAAATTTCATGCTTTGCTAAGATTAGGCACAGGTAATAACCCAGATGGTCCTAAGGCGTGCCGGGTGATAAATTACCCGTCTGTCAACAGATTACAGAAACGCACTTATCAGTCGGACACACCTGAGCAGAAATGTTGTAATAGTCCGGGCAGATGTAATAAGTTATTTGTTAACATTGCCGAGAGAGGATTGGTTGTTTTCATTTCATATTTGGGAGACATGACCTCTGCAGTAACGCACAGAAATTTCCATGAGGAAATAATTTGAATTACCCCACAAAACACGCATGTTTGAAACGATTGGCAGACACTCGGAATGAAGGCACAACACTCCTTCCGATTGGAGCCGTGCTTAACATCGTAAGAAACAAATGCAGGGGAAGACAGGCAATATAACCTGACACTTCAGCCAGAGTAGAACACTGTGAAAATTCACTCACGCCAAGAAGACAACCAGACCTTGCTAGAGTTAAAACTAAAATCAGAATTTCATTTATCGGACCGGACTTTGTTTGAGCATCTTGGAGAATTATCTCCCAGGAAAACTCTTCCTACATTAACAAGGAAAACCGGAATATAAAAGAATCTAAACACAAGTCAAAGTGGGACCTTATTACTAAAATAACAACACCCTAGACCAAGTGTAAGAGGCCTCTACAAGTGCCTTTATTTCTCTGAGCCAGCGTCTGTGAGCCTAAAGATTGGCGTAAGTTGTACATTTTAAATTCTATATCTTTTCATTATTAACATGTGAACTAATATGTATAGATTGACATGGGAAGATTAATATGTGAAAATTGCTAATGTATGTCCAAGTCATTTGAGGATGGCAACCTTTTTTCGATTTTTTTCTCCATACCCATCCATCATATAGAAAAAAGGAACACTATATACCCACATTATAATCCATCTGGGGTTGGACCGGGTATCCCATGTGCAAACAAAATCAAATAGTTTGTGCAAGGTCCTACAATATACAACATGTGTGAACTGCATGAAATACGAGCGCAATATTTTCTTTGTAAGGTTTATCATTCCCCCATATAGTGCATTACATTTGTTGTTTATGTTTACAGACATGGTCCGTAACCAGACGATACGTCAAGGCCTAAAATCCCATCCCAAGTAGAACAGTCCCAACTAAGATGGTTTGGCCATGTCTGCAGAATGGGAGAAGATCGGGTACCACGACAAGCATGGAAAACAAAGAGCCAGGGATCCAAACCCCCAGGACGACCCAGAGTCCGCTGGGAGGACAACATTAGACAGTCTTTGAAGGACCGAGGACTAGTATCGAACCAGGCCAGGAGGAAGACAGCCGATAGGATAGTCTGGCGCTCTCTCTTCCAAACCTCTACATCTCACGGTAGAAGGGGAACGAGTAAGTAAGTTTATTTTTACAGACTGCAAATTCTCTGGCTTATCTGGTTTTAGTATTGGTATTACTACTGCTACTTTCCAGGCCTTTAGTATATTTCCCGTGTTCCATAGATAGTTCAATGGTTTGGTTTGGTTTGAAGGATTATCTTCATTGCACACAGACAACCCTATCAGTGCTTCTATCCCCTGATACAAGGAGGATCTCAGCACAGTACACAAACTCCATAGCACCGGCGAGAACGCCAACGTGTGTATAAGGAATCATATACTCTATAAATATTGTTTTGTGGTTGGTAGGTTTCCTAATCTTTTTAAATGTTGCCAGGGCAGCGGTCGTGAGGCCTATTCTTTACGATTTGCAATTGACGAGGGATTTTTAACGTGCGTAACTTACACACGGGACCTCTTATTTTTTCGCCCTTATCCGAGAAGGCTAGGCATCTGATCTCACTTCCCAGGAGACCAGGGGGGAGTATGACATCATTAGTATTGCTGGTTCTGAAGAAAAAAAAAAAATTCAATAAATTACATTTCTTCTACTGGGAATCGAACACAATACCGTTATAATTCAAGGTAATAGAGAGGTAATTATGTCCAATGTATTTTGTGGGTAAATTTAAAAAAAAATAATTAATAGCCCAGGATGTCCTGTCCTGAAACTGAGTTAGATTCATCATTTTTCAATTCCTCTACTTCTACAATTGTTATTTCAGAATTTTGGTACTGTATAACCATTCTCCTACATTTTCTATGACTTCTTTCTTTAGTTCCGTTATGAGCTTCACTCTTCTATCTATTTCTTTCTGTCCCAGGCTTTCCTCTGCACTTACTGTCAAGAAGTATCTAGTATGCGCAAGTTGCGCACGTTAAAAAATCCCACAGCAGTTGGGGAAATCGTAAAGAGTAGGCTGTAAGGCCGCTGCCCTGGCAAAATTAAAAAATTAGAAACCTACCCACCACAAAAACATTTATAGAATGTGTGATTGCTATATACAGACATGAGATTCTCGCCGGTGCTACGGAGTTCGTGCACTGTGCTGAGATCCTCTGTGTGTGATCTAAGGGAGGAGATCGGAGCATTGATGGAGTTGTCCGTGTGCAAAGAAGATAGTCCTTAAAAACTAAACCAAACTTAGTATCTAGCATATTTTAGTAGCCACCTTCAGAGTTTACATTGGGAATGTCGAAAAAAGTACCGTTGATCCGGGGGACACCACGATTTGAAATGCCGACGGTGAGAATGAAAGTTCCTTAGTTTAATAAGTCTTCCCCCTCCTTCTCACACCCCCCCCCCCCCTTTCCAAACCCACAGTTGCTGAAAGATCTAACAAGTCATCCACTGGGATCTATCGGTAGATCGTGATCGACTCGTTACCGACCCTTAATCTAAATATATGCCTCGTGTATGCCCCGGGGAGTCCCTGGTGAGACCAGGAAAGAATAAGCCTACTCCCTGAGATATGTCGTACGAGTAATAAGAGTTTCTGCCGGATACGTCAGGATGAAAAATACATTGCTACACAAACCACCTCTGCACGAGCATGTATTTTGACGTAGGGTTTCTAAAAAAAAAAAAAAGAAGCAGCCATCTACAGTGGTGATTTTCTGCTCAATAACACTAGTCAACAACCAAAATGTACCAGAAATGAAAATAGCTGATCTTAACTAATTTTGGTGTGCTGAAAACGAAAATGACATTAAAAAATGTTGATTGGCTCTAGTTTTCAAGATATATGCTACTAGTTTATTTAATTACGGTCAATTTATATATGTGACGCAACTGTTGTGGGCGATTGCATAATTTGTTCTAATGACCAATAAAAATGTAACTATAAGTTGATGATGCAATCCTACCGATGATTATATCACCTTTGTGTATAAATATCTTATCTCTGATAAAATTTTGCCATTAGTTAGTGCATTTGTCCTTATCAAAAGTATCGTAGTTAGAAATGCCTAGGACATGTGTGAACACTGCTAATAATTTCTGTTATATATGTGATGAGGTGACATTTCTATCACAAAAACGAAATATAACTAAAGTGATTAAGAAGGCGTACAGTTTGTATTTTGGCTGCAGAATAGGAGATCAAGATAAGAGCTGGGCGCCACACATATGCTATAATACATGTGCAGCATATCTTAAACTGTGGTTGACTGGCAAAAGGCAAGCTATGCCTTTTGCAGTCCCAATGATTTGGAGAGAGCCCACTGATCATCTCAACAACTGTTACTTTTGCATGGTTCCCTCCAATTGGGAAAGGCGTATCAAAGAAGAAAAAATGGACTCTGGAATATCCAAACATCCCCTCTGCAATACGTCTGGTACCACATGGCGATGACCTACCATTTCGCAAAGTGCCAGAATCATTTTCAGCTGCTTCCACTGATGAAGAAGAGGACATTGGTGGTCCTGAACCATCAACCTCAAGCGACCCAGATTTTGAGCAAACTACATCCACTAAACCACACTTAATAACCCAAGGTGAACTGAATGATCTTGTAAGAGATCTGAATTTACCGAAGAACAAGGCGGAGCTTTTGGGTTCCAGATTGCAACAGTGAAATCTCCTGGCAGAAGATGTTACAATTTCTGTGTATAGGAACCGCCAGAAGCCGCTTATTACATTCTTTTTCAAAGAGGGTGACCTTTCTGCGTGCCACAACATTTCTGGTTTAATGGCAGCCCTCAAAATCAATTACATACCGGAAGAGTGGAGGCTTTTCATTGATTCATCCAAGACGAGTCTTAAAGCTGTTTTGTTGAATAATGGTAATGTGTTACCATCAATTCCAGTTGGTCACGCAGTTCATATGAAAGAAACTTATGAAAACATTAAGCAGCTTTTAAAGTGTTTAAACTACAATCATCATCATTGGTCACTTTGCGGTGACTTAAACGGGGTCGCTCTTTTGCTTGGACTACAGGGTGGATACACCAAGTACTGTTGCTTTCTCTGTGAGTGGGATAGCCGTGCACGAAGTGACCATTACATCAGAAGACATTGGCC
Source organism: Oreohelix idahoensis (assembly GCA_024509875.1). NCBI lineage: Eukaryota > Metazoa > Mollusca > Gastropoda > Stylommatophora > Oreohelicidae > Oreohelix > Oreohelix idahoensis. The sequence goes on along the minus strand of JAMPIV010021671.1, from coordinate 57,084 downwards.
AATCCGGCAGTCGTTGCAGCCTGGCAGTAAGAACGTTGAGAACCCAGCACTTGTCGACACAAGCAAGATTTTGTTGCCACCCTTGCACATTAAGCTGGGTCTCATGAAAAACTTTGTCAAGGCAATGGAGAAAACAGATGAGGCTTTCAAATACCTCATCAGAAAATTTCCAAGACTGAGTGAAGCTAAAATAAGAGAGGGGGTATTTGTTGGTCCGCAAATTCGAAAACTTCGTCATGATGACGAGTTTCTTTGCGTGTTGCATGGCAAGGAAAAAGCATCATGGCTGGTATTTAAGTCAGTGGTGGACAATTTTCTTGGAAACAACAGATCTGATAATTACAATGAAATTGTAGAAAATCTCCTTCTGAAGTATAAGAGTCTTGGCTGCAACATGTCTTTGAAAATTCATTTTCTGAATTCTCATCTGGATTTCTTTACGTCAAACTGTGGAGCGGTCAGTGATGAGCATGTTGAACTATTTCACCAGGACATTGCTGCTATGGAGACAAGGTATCAAGGCAATTGGAGCCCTTCAATGCTTGCTGATTACTGTTGGACTGTGACAAGAGACACCTCATCGATTGACTACAAGAAGCAACCAAAGAGAGCTCGAACAGCGACTGAATAGTGACGGAATGGGTTCAAATGTGCCTTTTTAAAACATGATATGTAAACTTTAAATAATGTTTTTATTTTTTCTATCATTTTATGTTGAAATATCAATTAATTGAGTATGTAACCACAATTTTTATAATGCTAAAGTAGAAAGACTAGCTGTTCACCCCAGAGAATTAAACAAGCATACATTATTTGTATTACTGTAATGTACTCGTAAATTCATCATTTAAAAAAAAAACCAGAGCCAATTGGTGAATTTCATTATGATATTTGAAATCAGCATGTCAAAATCAATAAGAAATGGTATATTTAATTTCTGTTACAAAAAAATTTTGAAAATTTGTTGACTAGTGTAATGAACGAAAAAAGCATATCATGATGCAGACGACATTGTCCCAAGACCATTGTGTTATTCTTCTGACAGCTTGGCTCTCAGATACAAATATATTAAACCCGGCTGTCACGAAGGATATTCTCGTCTTCGTGGGAGGGCTGAGAAGGAAGAACGTTAACTCTCTGTTCCCCGTTGCTGGGAGAAGATTAATACTCCCATGTTGTATCAGTTTGTGCGCAGAGAAATGCCTTTGGGGAAACATATTTGTTCTTCTGTCAGCGGTATTCTGAATAAATGTCCAAACTGATCACGAAGAACAGTAGCTGTGGGGTTGTTCTCTTTCAACCCTACGTATTGTGTATCAACCCACATTATGGTACATTATTCTTCCACGGGCTGCCTGCTACCCCCTGTTTGATTATTGTCAGAATTCCTAAAATGAATTCCTATAGTTCCTAGAATGCACTTTACAAGATATTTCCCCATTATTGCTGAGTCACACCAAAATTTGCATAATCTAAGAGCTCTCAACCACTGTCTATCCCCCGTACTTTCTTGGTATTGAGAAACCCTTCTCGTCTCTCGTATTTATAATTAAATGAAATAAATGTTAGGGGTTATCATGTACATACACATACATACAAAATAAACAGATTAATTCGTTTTCAATAAAGAAAACTTTATCTGTTCATAACAGCATGTTTTATCATCAACATCATCACCATCATTATCATCACCATCATCATCACCATCACCATTATCCTCATCATCATCACCATTATCATCATCATTATCACCATCATCATCACCATCATCATCGCCACCATCATCGTCATCGCCATCATCGTCATCGCTATCATCATCATCACCATCGCCGCCATCATCATCATGTCATTATCATCATCATCGTCATCACCATCATCATATTCACCACCACCAAACCACCACCGCCACCATCATCATCATTTTCCTTTTCATTGTAGCTGCCCCCCTCCCCCTCCCCCAACAGGAAGCCTGCACTAAACATTCACATGGTCATCCAGCAGTGGTGTCTGTAACAATTAGTTTTACTGTATAAAGTTGCCAGTCACCTTGCCCATGCATGAGTCACCTTGCCCATGAGTCACCATGCCCATGCTTGAGTCACCATGCCCATGCATGAGTCACCTTGCCCATGAGTCACCATGCCCATGCATGAGTCACCATGCCCATGCATGAGTCACCTTGCCCATGAGTCACCATGCCCATGCATGAGTCACCATGCCCATGAGTCACCATGCCCATGAGTCACCTTGTACGATATACCTAAGAAAGCAGTAAGAATATTCTTTCCTTTGCCTCATAAAAGAACTTTAAAATACACGGGCGCCATGTATACGCACATAAGAAAATAAATAAATAACTTTTTCATAAAGACAACTTTCTTCTGTACATAACAACGTGTTGTTGTATCATACAGTTAGTTGTTAAATGTTTATCAAAACTCAGTAAAAATAAGTTAATAATGGAGGAAACCTGGAGTCCTGTGAACAATAAATAAATTAGTAAATAAATAAATGAAGGTAATTAACAGGTACTCGTTGGACTGTTGTCTAGTGTCATCCTTTATGTCCAACGAGTACCTGTTAATAACCTTTATTTATTTATTTACTAATTTATTTAACAATAAAATTATAGAGACCCTTGATTCTGTTTTATTCTTTTATAACCAACTGTTCTTGGTTTAAAAAAAAAAAACGGGGATAAAGGTTGTCCCTTAGCACATACTAGGAGCCGCGGTAGCATAGTGGTTAGTGCACTGGCTTCCTAGCGCAGTGGTCTATGGTTCGATCCCCAGATGAGGTGGGATTTTTTTAGGCCACAAACGGCTCCTGGGTCGACCCAGCCCCAAATGGGTACCAGAACCACTCTGGGAAGGTTAAGGCGGCCGTCGTGATGCCGACCACATCACCCCTAGTGTGCCGACGGTCAAGATAATATGGGCCTAACACCATATTCCCAATATGCCTCAATGGGCGTGTAACGGGTTCCTTTACCTTTTTTTTAGCACATACTGCTGTAGGGGCGTGAGGTGTTAGAGACTTCACCATACTAGGTCCAGCATCGAGAGGTGGGGTGACCCGTTCCCTTCCTAGCTGCCTTTTCCTCCCCTAACACAAAGAGCCAGGTACCCATTTACAGCTGGGTAGACTGGAGCATGTCGGTACCGTGATTTAAACCCTGCACCTTTGCCACGAAAGACCCGAGCTCTAACCACTCTGTCAATCGGACGCTCTTATTCTGGGTACAGTTTTAACAAGAAATACCTGAATATCATGTTGAGATTCCAATTTTCGTTTTGCTTTGGACTTCATTGAGAAGATGGCTCACCGTTCTCTCTCCAATTCACAACGTTTTCCACTAATATTACTACTTTGGGAGTATTTCCGTGGAATAATATAGTTATTAGTCAAGTATTCCCCGTAACCCCTTCAAAAGCTTCTCGTACTCCCTGGAGGTAAGCGAACCCCTGGTGTAATCCCATTTCGTTATTACTGTAGTAGTCGAGATCCTTACAGGAAATACCATCTGTTTACACACTTCAAGCCCCATGATGTACACTGAAACACCCTAGGAGGTGTAGTTTGAAAAACCCATCAGAATATCTACAAATGATGTAAACATGGTATTCAGTTACACGTATTTTTGTCTTACGATTGTGTCTGTAACTGGAAGATGAAGGAGCAATTTACATTCATTTTGTTCCTGGGATTTGCTCGTTTCACCATAGCTTTCTCAGGTAATTTAAATTCTGACATCTCTTCTTACATACCTGTAAATACAGTCCAACCATATTTAGCTTTTAATCTAGTTTTTTCTGTTCGTTCGTCCATCCCAACATCTACCTGTCTGACTATCCATCGATCTATCTATCCAGGGAGGATATTTGGCTAAAGGCTTGTATTTTCATCTCAGTTCATTCACTGATTGATTCATTCATTGATTCATTGATTTATTTATAACCCTTCACTTTCTCATGGAGCATACGCCTTCAACAATCATATGCTAAGTTTTCCTTGTCCATATTGTTTTCTTGACGTATTTGTGGGTGGCTTTACGTTTCTAAAGGACAGGTTAGCCGACATGCATGTTAGATTACAGTGTTACTACTCTTTGCTGCCCTCTCAGGTCCTGGTAACACACGGGTGCTCCTCTCAATAGCTTTGAAAAAGCACACACTATGAAAAAAAAAAAAACCCAAAAACAATAAACAAAAACGAACAGCCAGATGGTATAATACATTTCTTAATCACGTTGCTTTCTCTACTGGTTTCCCTTGTTTTCTTTCTTTCGCCCATTTTAAATTTGTTTGTCAAGTTTACGTGTGGTTGTGAAAATAAGCCTCCCAGAAATTCTAAAACTGTCTTCGAATGCACATCTGTTAACAAATTTAAATTGTCTTGGACCAAACATCTGTTTAAAAAAAAAATCGAAACATTCTTCTAATCCACATATGTTAAAACTGTCTTCGAATACTCATCTTTAGCGAGTAATGAAACTATATATTTTTTAAAATTACACAAGGATAGGAAAATAATATTTATATTAGCTGTTTTAGGGGTTCTGTTACTAAAACTCCCCAGGAGATGTCTTCCGCAGATTCTCATTATTAAAAGCTCATTTCGGTATGACGAATTCCGTGAATCACAAGCAGCCCTCCGGCATCATTCGTCACACGTCACACTGTGCCTTCTTAGATGTTTCTGAGAAAACACTTCTGTTGGTTTGTCTTCCGGAACCAGAGCAGTAAAAACTCAACACCACAACTGAATGAAAGGTTCTCAAACTAGTTCAGCATTTGGACACAATTAAGATGCGGAAAATAAAGGTGCGAACTATGCTGTTAAATGGGAAATAGGTATATGTACATAAAAAGCTGTAATAGATCTGCACTGGAACTAAAATCTTCTTGGATCTTCTTGGGCATTAAGTCGTTGACAACCGTATAAGTAGGGAGATCGCCACGCCCTTAGTGTTCTCCACGTTGAGTGCTCACGAACTAAATAAATCAATACATATGATTCACGCTTGACATCCTGTGAGGTCGGGAGGGGAGGGGGGGAGGAAAGGGGTCACACTTAAGAAACCCTCTTTTGTTTCAAATAGCTGGGCGGCCCTAGTGACTCTGGGGTCACAAAAGGAGATGTGAAGTCATGGTTTAAGGGAACATTTTAAGCAGCATACGATTGGATAAACGGTTAGAGCTCCTGCCTATTGCAGTAAACTAACCGGGTTCCGGGATCGAAACCTGGTAGCGTCACACTTCAGTTTACCAGCTGTAAATGGGTACTTGATTCTGCTCTTGAGTTAGGGAAGGCGAAGGCAGCAAAAAAGGAATTGATCACCCCACCTTATAAAGCTGGACAGAGTATAATGAAGCCTTCAACATTTCACTCCCCTACGGCAGTATCTGCTATGGGATTACCGTGACCTCATTAAAAAGACTACATTAGTCAGATCTTACATTGGTGAGACAAGGGAATCTAGTTTCTTGCCCGAGACCTGACTCTTCTGTCTCACAATCATAACTAGAAGAGAGATACAGCAACAGAGTCACAATCATAACTAGAAGAGAGATACAGCAACAGAGTCACAATCATAACCAGAAGAGAGAGGCGGCAACAGAATCACAATCATAACCAGAAGAGAGATACAGCAACAGAGTCACAATCATAACTAGAAGAGAGATATAGCAACAGAGTCACAATCATAACCAGAAGAGAGATACAGCAACAGAGTCACAATCATAACCAGAAGAGAGAGGCAGCAACAGAGTCACAATCATAACCAGAAGAGAGATACAGCAATAGAGTCACAATCATAACTAGAAGAGAAATACAGCAACTGAGTCACAACCATAACCAGAAGAGAGAGGCAGCAACTGAGTTACAATCATAACCAGAAGAGAGATACAGCAACAGAGTCACAATCATAACTAGAAGAGAGATACAGCAACAGAGTCACAATCATAACCAGAAGAGAGAGGCGGCAACAGAATCACAATCATAACCAGAAGAGAGATACAGCAACAGAGTCACAATCATAACTAGAAGAGAGATATAGCAACAGAGTCACAATCATAACCAGAAGAGAGATACAGCAACAGAGTCACAATCATAACCAGAAGAGAGAGGCAGCAACAGAGTCACAATCATAACCAGAAGAGAGATACAGCAATAGAGTCACAATCATAACTAGAAGAGAAATACAGCAACTGAGTCACAACCATAACCAGAAGCGAGAGGCAGCAACTGAGTTACAATCATAACCAGAAGAGAGATACAGCAACAGAGTCACAATCATAACCAGAAGAGAGATACAGCAACAGAGTCACAATCATAACCGGAAGAGAGATACAGCAACTGAGTCACAACCATAACCAGAAGAGAGATACAGCATTGAGTCAAAGCCATAACCAGAAAAGAGATACAACAACTGAGTCAAAGCCATAACCAGAAGAGAGATACAGCAATTGAGTCACACCTGTAACCAGAAGAGAGATACAACAACTGAGTCAAAGCCATAACCAGAAGAGAGATACAACAAATGAGTCACAATCGCAACCAGAAGAGAGAAACAGCAACTGAGTCACAACCGTAACCAGTAGAGAGATACAACAACTGAGTCTGAAAATACATACAGAAAAGATAAATATAATGAGAATAATCAGAAAAAACGAAAGCCAAACTAGACTGGGAGATACACCTCTATAAGATGTCAAATCCTGCATGCCATGGAAGCAATAACAAGCACAGTTGGAGAGGCATAGAAAATGATATAAAAATAAGAATTTGAAAGTCAAGAGGAGCTTTCATTGCACTGGGAAATACATGGAAATACAAGGAAATACATGGAAATACAAGGAAATACATGGAAATACATGGAAATACATGGAAATCAAAAGAAATCAAGACCAACACAAAGTTTAGTTTGGTTTTAAGGACTATCTTCATTGTAGACGGACAACTTAGTCAGTGCTCCGATCTCCTCCCTTAGATCACACAAGGAACTCTGTAGCACCGGCGAGAATCCCAATGTGTGTATATAGGAATCACACATTTTATAAATATTTCTGTGGTGGGTAGGTTTTTAAATTTTACCAGGGCAGCGGCCTTTTGGCCTACTCTTTACGATTTCCAACTACCGTGGGTTTTTTAACGTGCGCAGCGTGCACATGGGACCTCATATTTTTTCACCCTCATCCGAGAAGGCTAGGCATCCGATCTCACTACCCAGGAGACCAGGGGGGAGTATGACATCATTAGGACCACTGGTTCTGAAAAATAATTTCCATAAATTATATACCCTGTACTGGAAATCGAACCCGTTAACTTAAGAATTCGAAGCGGAGGCCATACGTCTTCGCCACCCCAACCACAAAGCAAGAATCTTCAGGTCATAGGTCAAGTCAGTTTTATTGCAAGGAAAACATTGTTCCAAATCAGAAATTGCCGGAGGGGAGGGAGGTGTTAGAAACTTCAAAATACTAGGTCCAGCATTTTATTATTAGATTGGGTGACCGTCTCCTGGTTTCGCTGCCTTTCATTTCCCTAACTCAAGAGCAGAGTCAGCTACCCATTTACAGACGGGTAGATTGAAGCATGTAGGAATCACACATTCTATAAATATACATTCAACACAACTGCTTAAGGAAAATTCTTCGAATTTTTTGGCCGAATACCATCTCCAAACAGGAACTGCTTAAACTGTGTAGTCAAAAAAGGCATGCACACCATCATTGCGGGCAGACGCTGGAACTGGGTTGGCCATGTCTTCAGAAGGGACTCTGACACCACCACCAGAACTGCTATGCTATGGACACCAGAAGGACGGCGGAAGAGAGGCAGACCAAAGACAACCTGGCGGAGAACTGTGCAGGCTGAGATGCAAAGCATGAACCAGAGTTGGGGCGCGGAAAAATGGGGACCGTTTGTTGCTGCCCTACAATACGCCATTAGGCGTGATGGCCACTGACTGCTTTCCCAGTCAGGGGCTAAGGATCCAAGAAGACTGAAGCATGACACTACCAGATTTCCATCACGTAACCCTGGCAACTGCCACGAGAGAAAAGTGCTCTGACCGCATAGCCAACCTTACTCTCGGTCTTATTGTAGGGCTGTGAAACATGGAGAACGACTGTCATGACAACCTGAAAGATACAGACTGTCATAAATAGGTGTTCGCGCAGAATTGAAGGGTTGACAAGGTACAACAAGATCATTAGTCTGGAACTGATGGAAAGAACCAGCTCCTTGGGGAGCTATAAAGTAATGAATGATTGATTGATGAATGGTATACAGGAGATATAGAAGACATTGAGTGGATGGCACAGGTCAGACAGGCTTGGCGTGTTTTTGTCCAAGTCATGTGCTCCATAAAAGGCTGAAAGGTCATGAACTGTGTAATCGCTTCCTGCCATGGTTAAAAAAAAGGTAGTCCCATAGCAAACACTGACGTAGGTAAGTGAAGAGTTAGAGACTTCCACTATACTAGCTCCAGCATCGAGAAGTGAGGTGACCAATTCCATTACTCGCTGCCTTTTCCTTCCCTAACTCAAGAACAAAGTTAGGTACCCATTTTGAGCTGGGTAGACTGGATTGTGACGGTACCATGAAACAAACCCGGTACCTTTGTTGCGAAAGACCCGCGCTCTAACCACTCTGCCAATCGGATGCTGTGCTGTCATAACAGCTAAAAAAAAACAAACACCGGAGACATGGGCAGCCATCTTTTCGGTTGCTAGCCTAAGGCGTTTCGTTAGTGATTACACCACTCGCAATCTTGTCCGGGTGATACATTTTTGTCTTTCTGGGTACGAGCTGAGAGCTAGAATTATAAGCCCTACCCGGGGACTTTCCGATTTACGTTTGTTAGCTCCCAATTAAACCGTGAACGCTTGAGGGAGAGGAAAGATAATGGTGGAGATGAATGCAAGAGAGGAGAGAATTAAGTTAATTTTTACTTGAAATGTTACATATATTTTTTTTCATTTGTTCCTGCAGAAGTAGGAATTGAATGTGGCTGGAGAAACTCTGCGAGAGAGAGAGAAATAGAAAGAGAGAAATACATATAACTAGATAGACAGAAATAGAAAGAGGGAGGGAGATGTGACAAGATAGAGAAACGGAGGAAATTCTGGCAAGTGTGAGTACCGGTATGTATGCACGTCTGTACATCTGTATTGTCTATGTTTGAGCAACGGTTGAAATGACGAGCAGTGAGACGTGTTAGATGTCATTCAAATAAGTCTCCTACGTGGTTTGTGTGAGCATTAGGGTTAGGGTTTAGGATTAGGTTTAAGATTCCTAAACTTGAACCCTAACACCTTATTACTTCGTGGCTTAGCTCTTTTCTAAGGTCGTATCGAACACTCGTTTTGCTATTCTTAATTTCAGAAGTGAGTAAACACTACAGGAGATTGAATGGTCCTTAGAAGCTCTTCTCGGCAGGCACGTATTTGGGCCTGTTTATCTTCATGACACTCAAATTTTGGGGTTGGGGTGCAGAAGTAAGCCATTTTGGTCATGATTGCTTCTTTTTCATTTGTTATACTAGTTGTAATCACGAAGCGACCATGTCTCTCCCAACCTCCTGTCCGCAGAGCTGTTCATACATTTTTGTTGTTGACCATTTTCAATGCCACAATTTCAAGCTGTCCAGTATCTCTTTTTGTAGTTCTTTATCTCTTTTCTCCCCCAGTGTTTGCTGCTATCACAATATAGTCCAGCTTTTCTCCTCCAGCCTTTCCTGTTATCACAATATATTTCAGCTTTTCTCCTCCAGTTTTCTTGTTATCCCAATATATTTCAGCTTTTCTCCTCCTGTCTTTCCTGTTATTACAATATATTCCAGCTTTCATCCTCCAGTCTTTCCTGTTATTACAATATATTCTAGCTTTCATTATCCAGTCTTTCATATTATCATAATATATTCTAGCTTTTCTCCTCCAGTCTTTCTTGTTATCACAATATATTCCAGCTTTTCTCCCCCAGTCTTTCATATTATCACAATATATTCCAGCTTTTCTCCCCCAGTCTTTCATATTATCACAATATATTCCAGCTTTTCTCCTCCATTCTTTCATATTATCACAATATATTCTAGCTTTTCTCCTCCAGTCTTTCGTGTTATTACAATATATTCCAGCTTTCATCCTCCAGTATTTCGTGTTATCACAATATATTCCAGCTTTTCTCCTCCAGTCGTTCCTGTTATTACAATATATTCCAGCTTTTCTCCTCCAGTCGTTTCTGTTATTACAATATTTTACAGCTGTTCTCCTCCAGTCGTTCCTGTTATTACAATATATTCCAGCTATTCTCCTCCAGTCGTTCCTGTTATCACAATATATTCCAGCTTTTCCCCTCCAGTCTTTCGTATTATCACAAAATATTCCAGCTTTTCTCCTCCAGTCTTTCGTATTATCACAATATATTCTGGCTTTCCTCCTCCAGTCTTTCGTATTATCACAATATATTCCAGCTTTACTCCTCCAGTTGTTCCTGTTATTACATTATATTCCAGCTTTTCTCCTCCAGTCTTTCGTTTTATCTCAATATATTCCAGCTTTTCTCCTCCAGTCTTTCATATTATCACAATATATTCTAGCTTTTCTCCTCCAGTCTTTCGTGTTATTACAATATATTCCAGCTTTCATCCTCCAGTCTTTCGTGTTATCACAATATATTCCAGCTTTTCTCCTCCAGTCGTTCCTGTTGTTCCAATATATTCCAGCTTTTCTCCTCCAGTCGTTCTTGTTATTACAATATATTACAGCTTTTCTCCTCCAGTCGTTCCTGTTATTACAATATATTCCAGCTTTTCTCCTTCAGTCGTACCTGTTATCACAATATATTCCAGCTTTTCTCCTCCAGTCTTTAGTATTATCACAAAATATTCCAGCTTTTCTCTTCCAGTCTTTCGTATTATTGTCGTGGTTGAGTAAAGTGTAGAGTATTTGTCGAGTTGGTCAGTAGTAGTGAAATCGAAAGGGATAGTGGACTGACAGAGTTATAGATTACACACACAGAAAGGTGTAAATAGGAGATGGACTTGAGACAACCTGGAAAAAGATTTATCAAAATGATCTCTCTCTCCAAGCCTCAACTCACTTTTACTGTCTAAGCACCTCCTGCTCTCACTCTTTTCTCTTATCAAACACAGAGATTATAGTAAAGAGTTAAAACAAGTTAATTATGGATGGAAGGGTCGTGAACAGCGCATTAATAAATGTGTAAACTTTATTAAAGAAGAAAAGCATGAAAATAATGCATCTCATCATACACAGCATAAAACTCATCAATAATCATCAATAATCAAAATATGCAAAATACACCAACAACACACACACAACCGATCATAAAACCAGTAGAACACAGAGAAATGAATAAACTGAGTGTCAGTCCGTCCGCTTTCGTGGGACCAAATGTAATAGTTCCAGAAAAGTGTCTTACATGTAGATCCTTCAAAGCGAGGGAATAAGCCTACAAAACTTTCCTTGTTGGTGCTATCATTGGTGACCTCTAATTGCGCGAGGTGGGCTGGAAGACGCTGTTTATCTCCTGCTGACCAAATAAACAAACTGAGCGACAGCCTGTCCGCTTTCGTGGGACCAAAGGTACTAGCTCCAGAAAAGTGTCTTACATGTAGATCCTTCAAGGTGAGGAAATAAGCCTACAAAACTTTCCTTGGTGGTGCTAAACGTTGGTGACCCCTAATTGCGCGAGGGGCTGGAAGACGCTGTTTATCTTCTGCTGACCAAATGAACAAACTGAGCGACAGCCTGTCCGCTTTCGTGGGACCAAAGGTGCTAGCTCCAGAAAAGTGTCTTACATGTAGATCCTTAAGGTGAGGGAATAAGCCTACAAAACTTTCCTTGGTGGTGCTAAACGTTGGTGATCCCTAATTGCGCGAGGGGCTGGAAGACGCTGTTTATCTTCTGCTGACCAAATAAACAAACTGAGCGACAGCCTGTCTCCTTTCGTGGGACCAAAGGTCTTACATGTAGATCCTTCAAGGTGAGGGAATAAGCCTACAAAACTTTCCTTGGTGGTGCTAAACGTTGGTGACCTCTAATTGCGTGAGGGGCTGGAAGACGCTCATAAGTGCGAGGTTTTCATAACCCAGAACTACACCAGACGAAGTTATTTGTGGACGAAGAGAACCAGACGCTCTTATCCGGCGCTATTGCTTGCTTGGCATTAAATCCGGTTTAAACTGGTTTGGCTGTGGTTTGGCTGAGTGCCCCGTTTAGGCACACAAAGGCGGGTGATATCAGATTCTGCTATAGACATGCTGGGCGGTTTTGATATTCTGGAAGCCGCAATGCTCTGACTGGTAATCCAATAGGCGAGTAGAGAACTACTACTGCCTGAGATGATTTTAGATTTAGCGTTGGCTCGTTGCACTGCGTGAGCTTAACTTGGCGTTGACAAAGGGTTTAGGTTCAGGAATGGGGGTGACGACTCGTGATTGCTAGCTGTATTCAGAATCCCTCTAGGACGAAGAGTATATGACATTCTTCTCCTGACTGGAGACTTGACTCTAGCAATTCGGTATCCCTGAAACTGAGACCCAAAAAAGACACCCTTTACATCAAGCAACAACAAAATCACTCTAATGTTTTTTAACCAGTTATGCTCCGCTCCTTCCACTCTATCAATTATAGCATGTACCCACATAGGCTTAATATCTTTTGTACACCCAGGTACCTGTCAGTAATCGTTCTGACAGCAACAATCTACTCCTCTTCTTCCAACTAAACATACAGGAAACCTAACCTTGTAGTTACAGTTGAATGAATATGCTTATTCATCTTACAACATTAAATGAATTTACATAAACAGATTACAGCATGTGACATTACAACATTAAATCATATGCCCCTTGGGGGAAAAATATTAACATTCCACAAAATGAGTACATAGAAAATGCAATGTTCTTGCTATAATAATACAGCTGTGGCTGAATCATAAGATATAATTATATCTATGCCTGGTGACTGCTATCTGTGAAAGTTATAGACTAGTGCCTAGCCACACAAGTAAGCATAAAATGATTCTCCCTTGCCACTAGAAATATCTATCAAAAAGGAATAAGTGACTTTCTCCTCTAATTCAGTGTTAAGTGAATGATCCACACCTCTGACCTTATCTTGCAGAAATGACAGTTAATTTTGCTGACTCGTAACCCAATGGTAAGCATTGTATGAACTGATTCAAAGCCTAGTATGCTGTTATTATAAGTTTATCATTTCCCATTATAAACCGTAACAGTTTAAGCACCACTTAACCAAGGCCGTAGACAGCCCTACATTATCACTGAATTAAATTTACCGGGAGAAATCCTCAAAAATGAAGTAAGTCACCTTCCTATCAGATATATAAAAATCTAACATGAATATTTATATATTAATAAGACATGTCAACTCACCCCGAAAAATGACTAGAGATAGGCCTTAACATTTAGTTCTGTGTTAAAGTCTGCCTTATCTCATGATGGTCCATCTCGGGCCAGGAAAATATTCACGAGTGTGTTAGTCTATTAAGACTAACCAGATTTATAGTTTTCATACAATGCCACCAGGGACACCTGCGTAGCCTGATTCTACAGATATATCGGCGTAATGCGTAATGAGGAGTAAGACAGAGGTATCTCTAGAGACTACATCAAAGACAACAGACGCCAGAAATTCCCCAGATAGACATAATATTATGATCAGGGGCCACAACAAATCTCTCCTGAATTGAAGATCAAACTAGTTTACCGACCGTAAAAGATTGGTCCCTGCTAACGAGCCGTGTCTTCACAGAAACCCGTTCGCTCGTTCAACGCGATCAAAGACTTAAAGCAACCAGAGGAATGTTTCTCTGGTCAAACAAACCACAGGTGCGTTTAGATAACATTACGCTACCGCTACGCTGACCGTTGAAGGCCAGAACGTAAACAAACCGCGGGTGGGGTTTGAAAAGGTGAAAAAATAGGGCCACGAAGGTAGGAAAGAAAATATAAAATGACAAGGAAACCAGAACATTAAGACTATTAAAAAGATTCAGACGTGATGACAAAAAATAAATTAATAGTCACTGTGACAATTATCACAATATATTCCAGCTTTTCTCCTCCAGTCTTTCGTATTATCACAATGTATTCCAGCTTTTCTCCTCCAGTCGTTCCTGTTATTACATTATATTCCAGCTTTTCTCCTCCAGTCTTTCGTATTATCACAATATATTCCAGCTTTTCTCCTCCAGTTTTTCATATTATCACAATATATTCTTGCTTTTCTCCGCCAGTCTTTCGTGTTATTACAATGTATTCCAGCTTTTCTCCTCCAGTCTTTCATATTATCACAAAATATTCCAGCTTTTCTCCTCCAGTCGTTCCTGTTATTATATTATATTCCAGCTTTTCTCCTCCAGCCTTTCGTATTATCACAATATTTTCCAGCTATTCTCCTCCAGTTGTTCCTGTTATTACAATAATTCTTCTCTCATAACACGTCCATAGAAAGTGGATAGTTATTTATTAATAATAGTAGTAAGATTCTTGTGCTCACTGACATCTTTCAAGACACCCTCATGACTCTTCTGTTTTGTTGCTGTTTTTAATTTCCCCGTTATTGGATAAAATAAATACATGCCGATTTTATTGTCCCTACACCCTGGTAGTTCTCATGGCTCTGTGGACAGACAATAAAAGTGTAGGACTTCTGCTGCCTCAGGGATGACGGACATGGCGACTAATATGAAGTTGTGAAGGGAGCTGGTAACTTTTTCATGTAAAACAAAATGCTACAGTAACCAGGGGCATGTATTTACATGGGGGCAGGCTTCCCGCAGGGTGACCAGGAGTATGTATTTACCCGGTGGCAGGCTTCCCGTAGGGTGACCAGGGGCATGTATTTACCCGGGAGCAGGCTTCCCGTAGGGTGACCAGGGGCATGTATTTACCTGGGGGCAGGCTTCCCGTAGGGTGACCATGGGCATGTATTTACCTGGGGGCAGGCTTCTCGCAGGGTGACCAGGGGCATGTATTTACCTGGGGGCAGGCTTCCCGTAGGGTGACCAGGAGCATGTATTTACCTGGGGGCAGGCTTCTCGCAGGGTGACCAGGGGCATGTATTTACCTGGGGGCAGGCTTCCCGTAGGGTGACCAGGAGCATGTATTTACCCGGGGCAGGCTTCCCGCAGGGTGACCAGGAGCATGTATTTACCTGGGGGCAGGCTTCCCGTAGGGTGACCAGGGGCATGTATTTACCTGGGGGCAGGCTTCCCGCAGGGTGACCAGGAGCATGTATTTACCTGGGGGCAGGCTTCCCGTAGGGTGACCAGGAGCATGTATTTACCCGGGGGCAGGCTTCCCGCAGGGTGACCAGGAGCATGTATTTACCTGGGGGCAGGCTTCCCGCAGGGTGACCAGAAGCATGTATTTACCTGGGGGCAGGCTTCCCGTAGGGTGACCAGGAGCATGTATTTACCTGGGGGCAGGCTTCCCGCAGGGTGACCAGGAGCATGTATTTACCTGGGGGCAGGCTTCCCGCAGGGTGACCAGGAGCATGTATTTACCTCGGGGCAGGCTTCCCGTAGGGTGACCAGGAGCATGTATTTACCTGGGGGCAGGCTTCCCGTAGGGTGACCAGGAGCATGTATTTACCCGGGGGCAGGCTTCCCGCAGGGTGACCAGGAGCATGTATTTACCTGGGGGCAGGCTTCCCGTAGGGTGACCAAGGAGCATGTATTTACCTGGGGGCAGGGTGACCAGGAGCATGTATTTACCTGGGGGCAGGCTTCCCGTAGGGTGACCAGCTACAATGGTAGCTCCATACGGAGTAAAACGGAGAATGACGATGATGAAGATGTAGTCTCCAGTTTCGGGCGGGGAAGAAGGGGAGTGGGAAGAAGGGGAGTGGGAAGAAGGGGAGTGGGAAGAAGGGGAGTGGGAAGAAGTGATAGGCTTGTTTGTTGGAAAATCGCCCTTTTTTACTACCATGCCATAACTATCAAGTGTAACATCCCCCTTGCCATCACAAGAACAACTATGCTATGGACCTCTGAAGGAAAGTGAAAGAGAGGCCGACGAAAAACAACTTGGCGGAGGACTGTGGAGGTTGAGATGCAAAGAATGAACCAGAGCTGGGGCACTGCACGAAGGATGGCCGACAATCGAGGAAAGTGGAAGCAGTTTGTTGCTGCCCTACAAGACGCCACCAGGCGTGATGGCTACTGACTGCTTTGACAGTCGGCGGCTAAAATTCAAAGAAGAAGTAATAGCCCCCACCTTCTGTTTATTTGTGGCTCGGTGCATACGAACCCCTATACGATTTTTTGTTCAAACCTGAGCCACATACACTAAAATCTGAGCATTGTAGACTAAACTATGAAGGTAGGATTTAACAATAATTTAAAAAGAAAAAAAAGACCGTATATAAAATTAGTTGCCGTGTCAAATTAAAAAAAAAACACGCATTCACGTGATAAATTAAAAAAAAGGTAAGAACGCAAATTATTGAACATATCTGCTTACGTGCTAATCTGATTTATATCGAAGAAAGGCAACCCAAACATGGATCTCAGACGCTGTCACAGCTTTTGTACGAAGTGGATGCTCCAGACTAAAGATATATGTCCCCCAACGGGAGAAGTCGTGCATTAGAATCTTAGTTTTTTTAAAAAGACGATTTTCTCGCAAAAATACGTTTCATCGCGGGACCCGGACTCGCGGGACAATATAATAGGCTTATGTTTCATCCCATAACGGGAAAAATGAAGGGGAAAACTCTAGCACGTTTTTCGCGATACGCCAGGGTTCTGAAACTTTCTGTGCTTTAAACCCCTTTGATTGTCCGATGCACGCTTTGAACCCCTTCGGTTGTCCCATATCGGTTATGGACACTGTTGATTGTCCTAGGAAGGCTATGGGGCCCCTTCTTGGAAAAAAATGTACATGTTGCTGATCCATCAGCGTTTGGGCTTTCACGCTTCGGCCCAATGCCATGTAGTGGTATCTGTTGTTTTGTTCTATACAAGGTATTCCATTTATCTGACCTTGGAGGAAGGAGTATTTTCATAACATCATTGTGTGCTGGACCCTCAGAGAAGTGGCCATCAACAGTTTAATATGGGTAGGTACTCTAGCTGACACTCTGGGGTGTGTTGTGGCTGGATTATGTTTCAGTGATTGTTGAGTGGTTCATGTTGTGTTCGGAGCCGAAAAATGGTGCTCTGCTCCATCCTTGTAAGATGGCTGATGTTGTCATTAGAGTCAGGACCGGCTATATTGTCAGTAAACCTCTCTTCCGGTGTGTCATATGACTCATCTGTTCAGCCAAGTTTCTTCTGTTTGTTGTTCGTCTGAGTTGTTTGGCTGTTTGGACAGTTGTTACTGCATGTAGCTGTTCTTGTCTTGTTCACTTCTTTGCTAGTTTATCTGTTCTGTCATTACCAGGTGTATGTGAGTGTCGAAAAAATGTACACAAAAAACATATTTTAAAATGTTACATTTTAAATTTTAGATTTTGTACTCGGACCCCTAGAATCCATTCATACATCCCACGGGGTCCGTTTACCACAGGTAAAGAAACTCTGCGCTAAACAATAAGCTGGCTGGAAAATTTAATTAAAAATAAAAAAGTATTGATCGCGCGGCATCTGTCTGCTCCGAGGGAAATTTCAATAAGGAATATATCCCTAGACAACATAAGAGCTATTTTAAACGTTTCACGCCTGGGAAGACTTAAACGTGATTGAATTAAGTCACACTGACATTTGGGTGTCATTTATTTTTTAGAAAGCCCCTTTTATTGTTTCGTGGGCTTTTTGCAGCCAGAACATCCTGATTGGACGGGGGGGGGGGGGGGGGGGGGGGGGGGGGGGGGGGGGGGGGGGGGGGGGGGGGGGGGGGGGGGGGGGGGGGGGGGGGGGGGGGGGGGGGGGGGGGGGGGGGGGGGGGGGGGGGGGGGGGGGGGGGGGGGGGGGGGGGGGGGGGGGGGGGGGGGGGGGGGGGGGGGGGGGGGGGGGGGGGGGGGGGGGGGGGGGGGGGGGGGGGGGGGGGGGGGGGGGGGGGGGGGGGGGGGGGGGGGGGGGGGGGGGGGGGGGGGGGGGGGGGGGGGGGGGGGGGGGGGGGGGGGGGGGGGGGGGGGGGGGGGGGGGGGGGGGGGGGGGGGGGGGGGGGGGGGGGGGGGGGGGGGGGGGGGGGGGGGGGGGGGGGGGGGGGGGGGGGGGGGGGGGGGGGGGGGGGGGGGGGGGGGGGGGGGGGGGGGGGGGGGGGGGGGGGGGGGGGGGGGGGGGGGGGGGGGGGGGGGGGGGGGGGGGGGGGGGGGGGGGGGGGGGGGGGGGGGGGGGGGGGGGGGGGGGGGGGGGGGGGGGGGGGGGGGGGGGGGGGGGGGGGGGGGGGGGGGGGGGGGGGGGGGGGGGGGGGGGGGGGGGGGGGGGGGGGGGGGGGGGGGGGGGGGGGGGGGGGGGGGGGGGGGGGGGGGGGGGGGGGGGGGGGGGGGGGGGGGGGGGGGGGGGGGGGGGGGGGGGGGGGGGGGGGGGGGGGGGGGGGGGGGGGGGGGGGGGGGGGGGGGGGGGGGGGGGGGGGGGGGGGGGGGGGGGGGGGGGGGGGGGGGGGGGGGGGGGGGGGGGGGGGGGGGGGGGGGGGGGGGGGGGGGGGGGGGGGGGGGGGGGGGGGGGGGGGGGGGGGGGGGGGGGGGGGGGGGGGGGGGGGGGGGGGGGGGGGGGGGGGGGGGGGGGGGGGGGGGGGGGGGGGGGGGGGGGGGGGGGGGGGGGGGGGGGGGGGGGGGGGGGGGGGGGGGGGGGGGGGGGGGGGGGGGGGGGGGGGGGGGGGGGGGGGGGGGGGGGGGGGGGGGGGGGGGGGGGGGGGGGGGGGGGGGGGGGGGGGGGGGGGGGGGGGGGGGGGGGGGGGGGGGGGGGGGGGGGGGGGGGGGGGGGGGGGGGGGGGGGGGGGGGGGGGGGGGGGGGGGGGGGGGGGGGGGGGGGGGGGGGGGGGGGGGGGGGGGGGGGGGGGGGGGGGGGGGGGGGGGGGGGGGGGGGGGGGGGGGGGGGGGGGGGGGGGGGGGGGGGGGGGGGGGGGGGGGGGGGGGGGGGGGGGGGGGGGGGGGGGGGGGGGGGGGGGGGGGGGGGGGGGGGGGGGGGGGGGGGGTGGGGGGGGGGGGGGGGGGGGGGGGGGGGGGGGGGGGGGGGGGGGGGGGGGGGGGGGGGGGGGGGGGGGGGGGGGGGGGGGGGGGGGGGGGGGGGGGGGGGGGGGGGGGGGGGGGGGGGGGGGGGGGGGGGGGGGGGGGGGGGGGGGGGGGGGGGGGGGGGGGGGGGGGGGGGGGGGGGGGGGGGGGGGGGGGGGGGGGGGGGGGGGGGGGGGGGGGGGGGGGGGGGGGGGGGGGGGGGGGGGGGGGGGGGGGGGGGGGGGGGGGGGGGGGGGGGGGGGGGGGGGGGGGGGGGGGGGGGGGGGGGGGGGGGGGGGGGGGGGGGGGGGGGGGGGGGGGGGGGGGGGGGGGGGGGGGGGGGGGGGGGGGGGGGGGGGGGGGGGGGGGGGGGGGGGGGGGGGGGGGGGGGGGGGGGGGGGGGGGGGGGGGGGGGGGGGGGGGGGGGGGGGGGGGGGGGGGGGGGGGGGGGGGGGGGGGGGGGGGGGGGGGGGGGGGGGGGGGGGGGGGGGGGGGGGGGGGGGGGGGGGGGGGGGGGGGGGGGGGGGGGGGGGGGGGGGGGGGGGGGGGGGGGGGGGGGGGGGGGGGGGGGGGGGGGGGGGGGGGGGGGGGGGGGGGGGGGGGGGGGGGGGGGGGGGGGGGGGGGGGGGGGGGGGGGGGGGGGGGGGGGGGGGGGGGGGGGGGGGGGGGGGGGGGGGGGGGGGGGGGGGGGGGGGGGGGGGGGGGGGGGGGGGGGGGGGGGGGGGGGGGGGGGGGGGGGGGGGGGGGGGGGGGGGGGGGGGGGGGGGGGGGGGGGGGGGGGGGGGGGGGGGGGGGGGGGGGGGGGGGGGGGGGGGGGGGGGGGGGGGGGGGGGGGGGGGGGGGGGGGGGGGGGGGGGGGGGGGGGGGGGGGGGGGGGGGGGGGGGGGGGGGGGGGGGGGGGGGGGGGGGGGGGGGGGGGGGGGGGGGGGGGGGGGGGGGGGGGGGGGGGGGGGGGGGGGGGGGGGGGGGGGGGGGGGGGGGGGGGTGGGGGGGGGGGGGGGGGGGGGGGGGGGGGGGGGGGGGGGGGGGGGGGGGGGGGGGGGGGGGGGGGGGGGGGGGGGGGCTGAACATTCGCATCATTACTTCTACAGTTACACAAACTTTACCTTTAAATAATTATTTTTCAGCTCTCTTAGGAGTACATCATTACCATCATCACCATCATCATCATCACCATCATCACCACCATTATCATCACCATCATCACCATCATCACCATCATCATCACCATCATCATCACCATCATCACCATCATCACCAGCACCACCATCATCACCATCATCACCATCATCCCCATCACCATCATCATCACCACCATCATCATCATCACCATCATCATCAGTCATCGTGGATGAATTTATAAGGAAGAGAGTAACACATTTTTAACTTGGCCCAGGCTCTAACTTTATAATGGAAGAAAATACTAGTCCGACCTTCCCGAATGGCTCATGGCGGCCAAATTTTAATACGCTAATTCCTAGAGGCAGAGTGGTTGCTTCTTTAGTCAAAGGAACGTGGTGTTCAATTCGCGTCACGCTTCAGCTTACCCAGCTGTGAAAATGGGTACCTGACTCTGCTCTTGAGTTAAGGAAAACAAAGGTAGCGAGGTATGGATGTGAACGGTGGTTTAGTTTTGATAGAGAGAAAGAATGTAGAAAAATGGTATGGATGGGTTTGGTTGCAGATTATTTGTCGTTAATGAAGGAAGATAAGATGTATAAGATTAGGCTTTGTCTTAAGGGAAGTAACTTAGAATTAAGTCCCTTAGAGGTTTGAGTGAGTTGAGAAAAAAAAGTATGCACGGGAAAGTCGAGATGCGAAAACACATGTTAGGCGTGAACGAAGAAGGTTGGAACGGGGTTTTGACAGAGTCTGGTTTGAGACGCGCTAGGTGTAGGCAGGGAAAGGTGTTTTCTCTCAAGTGTGTAGTTAGATATTGAACGTGCTCAGCGTAAGATTTGATATTGTTGTATAAGATATATTCGGAGCACCAAAGTGTTTGTGTAAGAAAAAGTGTATTTCAAATGAAGAAACAAAACCAGGTACGTTTTGACATTTTGATTGATAACTAGCGTATGTAGCTCAGCAGACAGGTCTGAGCAGAGGACAGTAAACAGATGAAATCTTGGTAAAAGTGACAGCCCTGGCGGTTAAGGCCAGTTTCTCGTATAGAGATATAACAAGAAGCATGGGAAAAGAAACATAAAATAAATAAGCAGTACAGAAGAACGACAGGAAGTTCTGTCTGAATAAATATATGACATGTTCTATAGCTGGGACAAGTAATAGTAAGAAGCCAAGCAAAATGTATGTGAAAAATGGATACTGAGATTGTTTGAAACTGAAGATTGTATTTTGCAAGACTGCCAACCTTGAAGAGAAAGGTTGGGCATACCATTTTTACTCAGTTATCAACGTATGTTAATAAAGTTCTACCATTGATATTTTCACTGCTGTTTTGAGTGGTATCGATTGATCAACAGTGGTTAGGAGAGAAAAAAGTAGAGTCAGTCTGAGTGAAGGAAGTTTCTAGTGTTTACTTTACAACACACTATCTACTGAAAGGGCAGTGGTCCGAATCTTGCAATACGACATCCTCGTCGACAGATAGAAATGGTGCCAGTGACCAGCCCTACACTAGAATTGCTCAAGAAACTTTTATAACTCAATGATAGTTCAAGAAACTTTTATAAAGAAAGACAGACTCCGCTCAGATGTCAGTTTCGGCATCACATATTAGGTACGGTTGCGTCAAATATTTTCGTATCTAGCACTACAACGGTCACAGACTGTTTTGGTGCACCTAACCCTATACAAGATAGAGATTTAAAAGACTGCAGACAGAACGAAGGTCAAGTTCACTAAGAAGAGATTACACAGAAAGAAAGAATCCTGCGAGCGAAAAAACAAATCAAGACAAAACAGAAGTCAAGTAAAGTGAAGCGACATAAAAAACAACGAAGTCTATCCAAAGCATCACGAAGGTCAAGTTTATTAAGAAGATACAAATCGAAGGAATCCTGCGAGCTGAAGAAACAAAGCAAGACAACACAGAAATCAAGACATCACGAAGGACAAGTGCACAAGAAGAATATAAAGAACAAAACAGTCTACATCACCCAACAACCGTCAGAATACAGGTACATGCATGAGATAACAATCTGAATTATGAACAGGCCCAACGCGCAAAAATAACACGTTACACAGCCGTATAAGACAAATATTGTGTTGATTAATTCTGAAATACTGGAGGAGCAAGTGTGTATCCCAATCAAGAAAAACAGATTATGTAACACATAAACATTTAGATACAAGTTAATTAAGTTAGTCATTATAGTAGTTAGTTAAATTATAAGATTTAGATTGATATTTAGGTTCTGTGTTTAAAATCACAGTGTTGCCAGAAAATTTGTTTCGTAGTTCAAAAATTTAATGAAATATTGTGTATAGATAGTCGTTGGTATTTCTTTTGCAGGCCAACCAGGATATTAATATTGGTTTTTTTCCAGGTGTTTTATTAATACTAACACTTTACAGATCAAGACAAGATGCAACAACAACAACTTACGGCGGGTTTGGATCCCAATGTGGCTGCTCTTGAGCAGGTAGCCAAGGCTATGACTGCCATTAGAAATGAAAGTAAGTTCCAGAATATCCGGAACAGTATAACACCATATTCAGGGAATCCTACTTTATGTAGAAAATGGTTGCTCGAGATACAAAGATATTGCACTTCGGTCAATATGGACCAAGGTGAGTACAAACAAGTTGCATATCTTTCCTCAGGTGGGTTAGTAGTAGATTTTATAAGACGCAGGTTTGACACTGTCCAAGATGAGACATGGGAAGATTTTAAGAAAGAACTAATAAGAAGGTATGCACAAATTACGGATGCATCGTATGCGTGGACGATGCTGAAGAGCATACAACAACAAGCAGAGGAACCCATTCAAATGTTCAGCGACAGGTTGTTAAACCTAGCGGAAGAAGTTTTCTTGGGGCAACAAATTAACCAGCAAGAGGTGGAAAAACAGTTAGTGGGCATATTCGTCGATGGGTTGAATGGTATACCAATTAAATTACATCTCCTCAGGAAGGACCCACAAAACTTGTCACAGGCCATTGCACTAGCTACAACCGAAGAGAACCTTAGAAGAAGATTGGACCTCAGGCTTGGTAGAGTGGTTCCATGTGAAGAAACACAAGAAGAACCTATGGAGATAGGACATTGTCAACAAAGAAGGATAGAAAGACGAGGGAGAGGTATGGAAACGTTTTATAGGTCAAGGCAGGTGGACCGCAGGCAAAGCGTGTGTTATGCTTGCAATAGGCTGGGACATAAACAATTTGAGTGTAATTACAGACCACTACAGCCGCAGCACTCAGTACGAAGAGTTGAGACCGGTAATCCGACACGCACTAGACACACAGAAGCCTTGTCCGGTAACTGTACTCAATTCACTGGTCACAACAATACTCAAAATAATTACAGACACAACCCGGGCGTCACAAATATTCGTGACACAGTCCGACACACAAATATTTACACTCAGGGTACAGACGGATCAGCTCACTATGTGAGTGTGGTAAATAGGTCTCAACATCATAGACAATGGGCCAGAGTACATCATCATAGGAATTGGTTTGACAAGGAAGGACGTCAAAAACAAACATGTCAAGAATACAGGAATAGGAAGTTAAATAGGAATGGTTCAGTTATAAACAGGAACAAATATGAAAGGAGAAACATATGTACAGATCGCGAAATTGGGAAATGGAAATGTAACCAATATCAATATAAACAGGGACATAATAGAACATGGAATAACAGGGACAGGACACTCCCGACTTTCAACAGCAACTATGGATCAGGACATTGGGACAGTGTGAATAGGAGAAGAACTAGAATAGATTTGAGGAATTTTGTTGGAGACATCAGGAGAGGAGTCAAAGACAAGAAAATACAAAGTAATGAAATTGGAAAACAAGAAAGAAAACAACGTATCCCTAAAAGAAGACAAGTAGCAACAGCAATCGAGCTAGCCCATAAACCAGACCCTTGCTCATGTATTGTCGAAATACACGGAAGGAGATATAGAGCATTGGTAGACTCAGGGGCTACTGTAAGCCTTATTAGGTTTGGACTTTATAAACAGATACGAGGCGTAGCTCAATACAGAAAGTCACAAAATACACTTACCTCGGTGTCAGGAGAAAACCTGAAAGTGATGGGAACAGCTATGGTGCAAATGAGAATTGGCAATATGATCGTGGAACACACGTTCACCATTGTGAAGGGGATGACGAGAAATATCATACTAGGACGTGATTTTCTGCTAAAACATAAGGCTCAAGTACATTTTGATACTCACCAACTGAAGATACATGGCGAATGCATCAGGTTACAGGACGACGTATACATAGCGTCCATAATCCGAAACAGAACAACAGTTACGCTGCGACCGAATGAAGTCGGTATTGTTCAAGGCAAGTTGAAAAGATCCCCATATTTCAACCAAGGACAAACGGTCTTAACACTCGACTGGGAAGATGGAGATATACTAGATGAACCCGGACTAGAAATGGTAGAAGGAATAGTACAAATTGGAAAAAGACAACAATTTCCAACGATGATTATAAACACCACGGGAAAAACAGTTAGAATACCAAGAGGATTTGTATTAGGAAGGGTACAACTGATGGAAGGTCAGGAAGGAAATATGGAATACCAAGAAAAGCACCAAATACAAGAAACTATGAACAATAACAACGCGCGTCAGAAACAAAATCGGAAACCACAAACAGTGGTGGTACCACAACATAGTTAACAACAAGATATACAGAGAGCAGAAGAAAGTGGAAACAAGGAAGCAGGACACGATAGAAATCAAGGAAGATGTATGCACACCATTCAGACTCAATGCAGTGTTAGGAGAGAAAAAGCACACAAAAGAGAATGGAATACAGAGAGTTAACGGTGTAACAGAAAAGATGGAAAGGATCAAAATACCTCAACCAAGTATGGAGCAGTTGAGGAAAGAAATAAAAGCCATCCTTGGAAGAACTAAACCAGACATCGTGGTACTAAAGGAGGTGCAGAAAATTCTGGAAGAAAAGTTTGATATAGACTTATCACAAAGAAAGGAAGAAATCTACAAGCTTGTCGTAGATGAAATAGAGGAAGATAGACCGATGGATATAAGAGGCTATATAAGGAGCCATAGTATGTATAGTATGAGAGGCAGTGTTCAAGAAAGATGTACACGGATTCCCAATAACACACCACACTACACGGAAGGACATAAACAACATAACAATACACATGAACGGATAGGAACACGTAGAACTGAAGCAACACAAAAGGATAGTGACTGGAAGGAGTCTAACAGGATAGGAGACAACTGGAGAGTAGGATGGGAAGATGACTATGGAGAAACATCAACTGGTAGTCAGAGTCGCACAATGGCAGGAAGAACACACGTCCATGCAGAACCAGAAACAACATCTGATCGGTTAACCCCAACCCCCCAAGTCTTACACAGCGAACAAGAGGAGATGGGCACATATAGGACAGAAGAAGACAGGATACAAGTATGGCAGGATACAGAGAGTAAACAGTACAATGAGATTCTAGAAGATACGACAGGAATAAGGAAACAATGGAATAATATTGAAACAGAAATAGATGCACCGTACAAACATACGAGAGCTGCAGAACAAAGAAACAGAGCACAGGAGCAGCAGCTATTGAAACAAAAGGAGCAACAGATAGAGACTAAACAACAAAGTGGTGCAAGTCAAACTCAGAATATAGAGGACACACCAGCTAAAGATTCAGATACGCAGGAAGAGATGGAGGAAGAAAATATAAGAGGGATGAAGAGACAGCGGTCGTCGTCATCAGACGATTCAGAGGATTACAGAAGGCGTCTAGCAAAGTTGAGACATGTAGAAGAGGTCAGAATAAAGAGGAAGAATAAAGTAAGAAATAGTAGTGTAGCGGAGATGAAGGACATAAAGGCAATTGTTCAAAATATGGACAGGAAATTTGAAGAATTGAGAAAGGAGAAATGTAATCATAGAGAAGTGCAAGAAGAACAAGATAGAAAGACCAAGGGAACGGGTCAATGGGATATAGACAGTGTCGACCAGGGAAGGTCGAGGAAAAACAAAGAGGAAGAAGGAAATAAAGATAGAACAAAAATAGAACAGTTAACTGCACTGTGTGCAGATTTAGAGAGGAAGTTGGAAGAGTTAGAAAGCAAACAGGATATGAATAGACACACATCAGAGAAAAAGGAAGATGTAACAGCACCTGGGGCAGGTGATGATATAAAGAAAGCCACTGAGGAGGCGAAGCAGGAAGAAATTAACAAACAAGAACGTAGAAGAAGTACAGATCGAAGAGAATACCGATCTAAGAGTAGAGAAATCATGGAAGCAAGTAGGGATCCGGGTCGAAGAAAATACCGATCCAAGAGCCGAGAGGGTAGTAATAGGAGAAATACGAGTCGAGGAGAATACCGATTCAAGACTAGAAAGAGCGAGGAGAATAGGAGAGATAATAGTAGAGAAAGAAGGAGGGATACGGATCGAAGGGATTTCCGATCCAAGAGCCGAGATAGGCTGAGAAATAGAAGTGAGGACAGAAGAGATACGGGTCGACGGGAATACCTATCCAAGAGTCCAGAGGGATTAGATACACAGAGAAATAGAACACATACAGATCGAGGGAATTACCGATCTAAGAGCCGGGAGGCTAGAAAGGAGGAAGAGAGAGGAAATACGGATCGAAGGGAGTACCGATCCAAGAGCCGAGAGGCTAGAAAGGGAGATAGAAATAGGAGTAGTAGTATGAGAGATAATAGGAGTACAAGTCGAGGTAGAGACAAATTAAAGAGTACAGGGAGTACGAGAAGGGAAGAAATGGAAGATAGAGGGAAACCGAGGCAAACGGTTGACGGAGTAAGAAGTAAGGAGGTTGAGAGAAACTCGAGAGATACACGAGATACAGAGGTGGAGAGGAAGCAAAGTGTTGACGAGGTTAGACGAGAAGAGGAGACTCAAGATTTGGATAAACAGATAGAGTTAGAAGCGCTTAGAGCCAGAGAGGCTAGGATGATGGAGATGCTAAAATTGATGAATAAGTTAGCATAGGAGGAGGCTATGGGAGGAGACATAGCATATGTTATATGGAACAAGATGGCGGCGGTTGCTAGTCTTAAAAAGACAAGTATGATTGGTCCATACCGCACTTAAGAAGTAAACTGGGTACACCTGACCAATAGGGTACTGCAGTAGAGGAGACGAGGGAAGGAGATGTAAGAAGTAGATTAGAAGCCATGGTAGTATGGCGGAAATTATGTGAAACGCCGTGGTGACGACGGCAGGAATAGTGCAGACTGAGATTTTGGTGAAGCCGTGGAGGAGGACGGCAGTTATGGAGCAATATGAGGTATGGAGGTACGGAGTAATATGGGGGTGGAGATTTTGAGGAGGCCATGCAAAAGGATGGCAGAAACATGGAGTATTATGGTGAAATGGGAGAAATATGGAGTTATATATTTTGAGCAGTCGTAGAGGAAGACGGAAGGAATAATAGAGATTTAGAGATTTTGAGAAACCGTTGAGGAGGACGGCGGTTGTATGGGGTTTTCTGGGAGAAATATGGAGAAATAAGGGAAAATGAGATTTTGGGAAGCCGTGGAGCAGGACGGCAGAAAGATGGAGAGATATGAAGTATTATGGAGTAATATGGAGACTGAGATGTTGAAGCCGTAGAGGAGGACGGCAGAGATATTGAGAATAAGGAGATAAATGACAATGGGGTTATTGGGATGCCGTGGAGGAGGACGGCAGTGATGGTGAGAGATGTTGGGAGATAGACGGAGTTGTGGTTGAGAAATTGGACAGCACAGTTCCAGAGAGGGAACGAGAGGTAGAGGAGATTAAAAAAAAAGGAGAAAATTGCAGCGGGAGTCTAGTTGTTTGGAAACTAGATGCAATCGTTCTACACTGAACATAAAGTAAGCTGAGTAGGTCCGAACGATGGACTACTGCAGTGGTGGAAGAGAAGAGGAAAGAGGCAGGGAAGCCATAGATTAAGGGAGAGAGACGTAGATGGGAGGAATGGAGAAGTCACAGAGAGGAGACGAAAGGGAATTACGAGACAACTAAAGGAGTATTGGAGAAACTATAGAGAATATGGCGGTAGATGAGGGCCATAGGGAAATGGCGAAGATATAGAGAAAATTGGATAATTAGAAGTGATAATCTAGAGGGAGCTGACAACGGAGTTGAGGAAGATGCAGATTTTTTTTTGGCAGTTGCCAGAGTCTGGTGAAGACTTTGTGGGAAGCGAGGCTTCTCCAAGTTATAAGAAATGGAGGTTATAGGGAGATAATAAGGAAGAATAATGAGAGATAGAAAAACTAAGGAAATGAGAATAGGGGAGAGAATAATTATGTTGAGGAAACAGTACACATTGTATATGGTTACGGGTTTCTTTTAACCACAAGGGAAGATGGAAATGAAATGTAGATAACGTAGGAAAGATATGCAACTAAGTAGAACGATTAATGAGATAGGCAGAATTTCAAGATAATTCGCGTAGGCGGGATAATAAACTTGGGAGTAGAGATAAAAGGGATAGTAAATGGCTAATGAAGTTAGAAAGGTCTAGTAAGAGTCGTAAAGGAGCAAACGACAAGGTGTAATATGAAATGAGTGCCATTATGTACAAGTTGTAACATGAAAAGAGTTGTATTCAGTAAAATGTATAATATGAAAACAATTCCATGATGGAAAATGTATACTATGAAATGGAAATTGTAGACAGGAAGATGAGTGAGGTTGATTAGAAGTGGAGAATGGTGGGTCTCATTGGGACAGATGTTGAGGAAGAAAGGGATGGAATTGGTAGTAGAAGAGGGAAGGAAGAGAGTGAGTGGAGATTTTTCGGGAAATTTTCTCTGTGAGAGAAAATTTTTTTAAGGAGGGGGGGGGGGGGGGGGGGGGGGGCCCCAGAAGGAGTCCAACCGGGGGGGGGGGGGGGGGGGGGGGGGGGGGGGGGGGGAAGAGATGTGTGAACGGTGGTTTAGTTTTGATAGAGAGAAAGAATGTAGAAAAATGGTATGGATGGGTTTGGTTGCAGATTATTTGTCGTTAATGAAGGGAGATAAGATGTATAAGATTAGGCTTTGTCTTAAGGGAAATAAAATAGAATTAAGTCCCTTACAGGTTTGAGTGAGTTGAGAAAAAAAAAAGTATGCACGGGAAAGTCGAGATGCGAAAACACATGTTAGGCGTGAACGAAGAAGGTTGGAACGGGGTTTTGACAGAGTCTGGTTTGAGACGCGCTAGGTGTAGGCAGGGAAAGGTATTTTCTCTCAAGTGTGTAGTTAGATATTGAACGTGCTCAGCGTAAGATTTGATATTGTTGTATAAGATATATTCGGAGCACCAAAGTGTTTGTGTAAGAAAAAGTGTATTTCAAATGAAGAAACAAAACCAGGTACGTTTTGACATTTTGATTGATAACTAGCGTATGTAGCTCAGCAGACAGGTCTGAGCAGAGGACAGTAAACAGATGAAATCTTGGTAAAAGTGACAGCCCTGGCGGTTAAGGCCAGTTTCTCGTATAGAGATATAACAAGAAGCATGGGAAAAGAAACATAAAATAAATAAGCAGTACAGAAGAACGACAGGAAGTTCTGTCTGAATAAATATATGACATGTTCTATAGCTGGGACACGTAATAGTAAGAAGACAAGCAAATGTATGTGAAAAATGGATACTGAGATTGTTTTGAAACTGAAGATTGTATTTTGCAAGACTGCCTACCTTGAAGAGAAAGGTTGGGCATACCATTTTTACTCAGTTATCAACGTATGTTAATAAAGTTCTACCATTGATATTTTCACTGCTGTTTTGAGTGGTATCGATTGATCAACAGTGGTTAGGAGAGAAAAAAGTAGAGTCAGTCTGAGTGAAGGAAGTTTCTAGTGTTTACTTTACAACACACTATCTACTGAAAGGGCAGTGGTCCGAATCTTGCAATACGACTCACGGCTACATGGATACCTAGTATAAGTGAAGTCTCTAACACTTCACTCCGATACCTCAGTATCTGAATATGGATTACCTTTATATTCCCAGTGTAATTTAGGCATCAATTACAAGAGAACTGAAACAAACAAACAAAAAAACACACTTTAGAAGCGGCTGTAAGAGCTCGTGCGCCTCTGGAACAAGGGCCGGCCTTAGGCTGATTTCACCGATTTGACCCAATCGGGCCCCGCGCTCATTAGGACCCCACAATCAGGTTCCCATCTCCAGCTTTGAAAGTATAGAGAACGAAGAATATTTTAACTTAGATATCAGGAATATATGCTGTAACACTGTATTAAAAATATAATAATATCTGTATTTATTAGCTATACTTTGACAGAAAACGTATTACAACAAAACTATAATCTTAATCTAGGGGGGTCTCACCAGACTGGTCCAAATCGGGCCCTGCAATTACTAAGACCGATCCTGTGTGGAACCAACGTAATGGTCTCTGGAATGCAGAATATCACAATGTAATAATAATAAAAGCCCCTTCAGTTATAACTGAATATAGGAATGCGCCCCTGAGGTGACAGCCCTCAGCCGCTTATTTTCCTGGAGTTCTTTTCGACGTTTTTTTACTCTCGTCAATCAGAATGTATCGCAATGTATCACAATTTATAAAACTAAATTACACATTCTTCACCGCATGAATTTGGCATTAACTATAAAACCCACGGTCCCGGGTAGATACCTGTGATTTCTGAAGTAGATCCCTGGGATTTCTGAAGTAGATCCCTGGGATTTCTGAAGTAGATCCCTGGGATTTCTGAAGTAGATCCCTGGGATTTCTGAAGTAGATCCCTGGGATTTCTGAAGTATACATGACGAGAGAGAGAGAGAGGAAGGGCAGAATGTCAGACGGGCCTGCGTGCCAAATTCTTAACCCTTTGAAAATAAAGTTCGTTCGTTCTTTCGTTCGAAGTAGATCCCTGGGATTTCGGAAGTAGATCTCTGGGATTTCTGAAGTAGATCCCTGGGATTTCTGAAGTTGATCCCTGGGATTTCTGAAGTAGATCTCTGGGATTTCTGAAGTAGATCCCTGGGATTTCTGAAGTAGATCTCTGGGATTTTTGAAGTAGATCCCTGGGATTTCTGAAGTAGATCTCTGGGATTTCTGAAGTAGATCCCTGGGATTTCTGAAGTAGATCCCTGGGATTTCTGAAGTAGATCCCTGGGATTTCTGAAGTAGATCCCTGGGATTTCTGAAGTAGATCCCTGGGATTTCTGAAGTAGATCCCTGGGATTTCTGAAGTAGATCCCTGGGATTTCTGAAGTAGATCTCTGGGATTTCTGAAGTAGATCCCTGGGATTTCTGAAGTAGATCCCTGGGATTTCTGAAGTAGATCCCTGGGATTTCTGAAGTAGATCCCTGGGATTTCTGAAGTAGATCCCTGGGATTTCTGAAGTAGATCCCTGGGATTTCTGAAGTGTATCCCTGGGATTTCTGAAGTAGATCCCTGGGATTTCTGAAGTAGATCCCTGGGATTTCTGAAGTAGATCCAGGGGATTTCTGAAGTAGATCCCTGGGATTTCTGAAGTAGATCCCTGGGATTTCTGAAGAGACCAATAAATAATAGGACTACTGTACGCTCAGGATATCATGATGAATAAAAAGCCATTAAAAGTTCACCAGCCAGTTTATCAGGCACAATTTGATAACAACATGGTCCGCAACCACACAATAGTTAAGGC
This sequence comes from Oreohelix idahoensis, assembly GCA_024509875.1. Lineage (NCBI taxonomy): Eukaryota > Metazoa > Mollusca > Gastropoda > Stylommatophora > Oreohelicidae > Oreohelix > Oreohelix idahoensis. The sequence continues at coordinate 25,126 of JAMPIV010021671.1, read as the reverse complement.
CTAAAAACCCAACCCCTGCAGACTCATGTAGAACAATCCCAATTAAGATAGTTAGGCCATGTCAGCAGAATAGGAGAAGATCGGCTGCCACGGCAGGTATGGGAGGCTACGATCCAGGACGACCCAGAGTCCTCCAGGAGGACAACATTAGACAATCTCTGAAGGACCGAGGATTAGAATGGAACCAGGCCAGGAGGAAGACAGCCGATAGGTTAGTATGACGCTCTCTCTTCTAAATCTCTACATCTCACGGTAGAAGAGGAACGACTAAGTAAGTAAGTAAGTCTGATAACATTACAAGAACACCCCATCCAGAATCCGCACAACCAATCCTATCACGTTAAAGCCAGTTCCGCCCTGTGCTATTCCTGGGGGTCTCTGAAGATACAAAGAAAGCATAGGACTACAGCATCCTCAACTATGTCGTTGACAGCCACCACAAAGAAGGTGTGTATGAGGCGGGCAGTGCAGGACACGTGATTGCTTGTTCACATACACCACTGCTGCAAGACATGTGACTGCTTGTTCCCATACACCACTGCTGCAAGACATGTGACTGCTTGTTCCCATACACCACTGCTGCAAGACATGTGACTGCTTGTTCCCATACACCACTGCTGCAAGACATGTGACTGCTTGTTCCCATACACCACTGCTGCAAGACACGTGACTGCTTGTTACAGGCTACCTGCAAGAAGACTGCCTATAGTGGTGGTACCATGCTCCGTAAGGAACGCAAAGGAAAATGATAACGATGATGATAAAAGCCACGATATGGCAATCGAGGTGTTGTTGGTTCAAACACCAACTGTGGTCAAACCAAATAAACAAACCAAATAAACAAAACAAATAAACAAACCAAATAAACAAAACAAATAAACAAACCAAATAAACAAAACAAATAAACAAACCAAATAAACAAAACAAATAAACAAACCAAATAAACAAAACAAATAAGCAAAACAAATAAACAAACCAAATAAACAAAACAAATAAAAAACATATAAACAAACCAAATAAACAACACAAATAAACAAACCACATAAACGAGGAAGGCACTTTCAGGTCATGACCCAAGCTTGCCAGCTCATCGGAGTATGTCAGAAAGTTCAGAAAGGCGGGAACATTTTCTCGACGGAGTAAAAAATATCAACAAGATCGGATGGGCGGGAAAATTGTCCCAACTTCTGATTACTACCAGGTCAGCTCCTGTTGCCTTTTTTATTTTCCTATCTCGAATCTATCTAACCATATATGTCTGCCTGTCTGCCTGCTTGTCTGCTGGCATCTCTGTACCTGTCAACATGTCCGTGTATCTGCCTCTCTTTGTGTTGGTCTATCATTCAATGTCTGTCAATCTCTCCGTTCTTATTTTGCTACCTATGTCCATTAGCGGATCTACATTTTTAGAGGCCCTGAAGCGTGGACTTTTGGAGGGGCCTCTTTGATAAAATGAAAAGTGTTAAGAGATGGGACAGAAACGTATTATATAGAAAACTAGACCTGAGGGCCCTGAAGCTGAAGCTTCATAGTGGATCCGCCTCTGCCTATGTCTCCGTGTGTCCCATGTAAATCCCAGGGTCTACTGAGGCGACAGGGAAATAACACGCTTACTGCTCCATTATGCATGTCGTAAGAAGCAGCTAATATCAGGTTGCGCAAGGGAACTACAACCTCACGATATAACAACAACTGAACATACACTAACGCTGCAAGACCACATGAAGCTATGGTGCAAGCTTCTAGCCAGACAACAAGAACCAGTTGTCGTACCACATTCAATAAGTTGTGAGAAGGACAATAAATGTATCATTGCAAATACAGATAATGTTTAATACGCAGACCTGAAATTTTGAAGTATCAAGAAACACAGCTAAGGGGTCGTCCACACATGAGATCACGCAATGTTTGCCATTTTATAATCTTATCACATTTCGTCACAACAACCCAGACCCTCCCTCTAATGTGACGTCACAAATTTCTAATACCCCACTGTTAAACGCTGTTTTGTGGGTAAGGTTGAGTCGTGCATGGACAGTGAAATCTTGTCGTGTATTTAGGTCAGCAGCGTGAGGCGCTGTCAGGGTGTAGTGCAGACACTCACACATAAAACAGCATAATGTTGTTCAGGAGCGTAGTACTCGTAGTAGGATGTGGTAGAGAGTAAAGGTGTGTGTAGGAACAGCAGATCGTGAACACGAAGTCGTATAGGCTCTTATTCATCTACACACCAAACTCACTCCACCACAAGAAGAAGTCATAGACGTGGATAATACAGATGCATTTTCTTCAACATTTATTACGGCAACAGTACGCTGACAGACGACACAGTCAATAGCACAAAAGATCATGGACATTTCATGTGTGGTAATGATCATAAACATCAAGCATCATAAATCTTGCATAGCTCATGTATAAGATGCTAGTAGAGCTGGCTTGACAATTTACGTTCGTTCATACTGTAGCTCACAGCCCCTGACTAAACGCGTCAGGTAGTCTTTTAACAAATATACCGCTCGATAAAGGCGGTTCCAGTTGCTTAATATCAAAGCCTATGAACTTGTTTAATGAAAGTCAAGACTTCACCTGGCTTCACACGCCAGACACTTCTTCTTCTGCTCAAAGATTTCGGCCGTAATATCGGGCCTCTATAATAATGTGAACAACTGTGTATTCTTCATAGGCAGGCATAATCATCCATGCCGAAACATACCGCTAACATGCGGTTTTCATAATAATCTCTCTTCACTGGGCTTCTGTAATATAGTTAGACGAATAGTCTTAGCTGGCTACATCGAGCACACATAATGAACTCTGCATCTCAAAGAACTGTGAGCTGTACTCACAGGTTGACACAAAATGTTCTGCAATCTAGGCATAATAATAAAGTTTCTTTTACCTTTGACAGAATCCAAGAAATACACTAATAATAACTGTCGTCATTTTTTACGAACAGAATAACTCTGGGGAGAATCACTAACATCACAGTCACACTGAAGACTATCTTTCCCCCAGATAATGCAGAGAAGTACAACGAACATCTTAGTCCGGTCAGAACCCAGTTCATCACTCACTGACGGAAGTCTCTCCGTTTCGCGCTCAAAAAACTTGCGCATGCGTAGACAGAACAGATCTGAGAACAGCTAACCGCCGACTTAAGATAGGTCAACACAATGAATAAAACAAAGGGAAGATAACCCCAAATCAACCTGTCCCAGGGAGTTAATAAATAGTTCTCTACCTTAGATCATCAAAAAATATTAAATAGATCTACGTCTTATGAAACCGTCAAAAACGACAGCAACACCCACCCGTTCCCCAAATTTTGTTTGTCCAAATGAAATGAAAGAATGTAATCGAATGTAAATTAGTTAACTAGTGCAGAGAAAGTAACAATTTTTAAGTAAAAAAGCGTTTAATAATTTGGCTTTTACAATAACTGTTTAGCTGGTCAAATGTTCCTAAGATTATTAAAAATATCGTTCATCTTGGCTTAATTTAATTTCCTGCAATTAAAAAAAATTAATTTAGTTTAAAGTAAACACATCAATAATTTCAATTCTTACTTATGTTAAAGATTCATAAAATAATGATAAATTTGAGAAAAAAATCCACAACAATTCACAGCGTGACGTCACATGTGGACTACCCCTATTTTAAACCTGCACTGTAGACACAATTATATCTGGCCGAGAGATAAAAATAGCATCAACATAACATCTGGACCATGTTCATAAACAGTGACAGTTTCCACGGAGACAATATTATTCACCGCTGCTTTCTTAAGAGCAGCACGATCGACGTCATTTCCCCACAACTATTTTTTCTCTTGGCTAGGACATTCCTAAACATCCCGATCAACACAAAGTTGTTATCAGTGAATTAATTCTCTTGGCTAGGACATCACTAAACATCCTGATCAACACAAAGTTGTTATCAGTGAATTATTTCACTTGGCTAGGACATCACTGAACATCCTGATCAACACAAAGTTGTTATCAGTGAATTAATTCTCTTGGCTAGGACATCACTAAACATCCTGATCAACACAAAGTTGTTATCAGTGAATTATTTCTCTTGGCTAGGACATCACTAAACATCCTGATCAACACAAAGTTGTTATCAGTGAATTATTTCTCTTGGCTAGGACATTACTAAACATCCTGAGCAACACAAAGTTGTTATCAGTGAATTATTTCTCTTGGCTAGGACATAACTAAACATCCTGATCAACACAAAGTTGTTATCAGTGAATTATTTCTCTTGGCTAAGACATTACTAAACATCCTGAGCAACACAAAGTTGTTATCAGTGAATTATTTCTCTTGGCTAGGACATTACTAAATATCCTGTTCAACACAAAGTTGTTATCAGTGAATTATTTCTCTTGGCTAGGACATTACTAAACATCCTGAGCAACACAAAGTTGTTATCAGTGAATTATTTCTCTTGGCTAGGACATTACTAAACCACTTGATTAACACAAAGTTGTTATCAGTGAATTATTTCTCTTCGCTAAGACATTACTAAACATCCTGATCAACACAAAGTTGTTATCAGTGAATTATTTCTCTTGGCTAGGACATTACTAAACATCCTGATCAACACAAAGTTGTTATCAGTGAATTTTTTCTCTTGGCTAGGACATCACTAAACATCCTGATCAACACAAAGTTGTCATCAGTGAATTATTTCTCTTGGCTAGGACATCACTAAACATCCTGATCAACACAAAGTTGTTATCAGTGAATTATTTCTCTTAGCTAGGACATTACTAAACATCCTGATCAACACAAAGTTGTTATCAGTGAATTATTTCTCTTGGCTAGGACATCACTAAACATCCGGATCAACACAAAGTTGTTATCAGTGAATTATTTCTCTTGGCTAGGACATCACTAAACATCCTGATCAACACAAAGTTGTTATCAGTGAATTATTTCTCTGAGCTAGGACATCACTAAACATCCTGATCAACACAAAGTTGTTATCAGTGAGTTATTTCTCTTGGCTAGGACATCACTAAACATCTTGATCAACACAAAGTTGTTATCAGTGAATTATTTCTCTTGGCTAGGACATCACTAAACATCTTGATCAACACAAAGTTGTTATCAGTGAATTATTTCTCTTGGCTAGGACATCACTAAACATCCTGATCAACACAAAGTTGTTATCAGTGAATTATATCTTTTGGCTAGGACATTACTAACTATCCTGATCAACACAAAGTTGTTATCAGTGAATTATTTCTCTTGGCTAGGACATCACTAAACATCCTGATCAACACAAAGTTGTTATCAGTGAATTTTTTTCTCTTGGCTAGGACATCACTAAACATCCTGATCAACACAAAGTTACTTACTTACTTAGTCGTTCCCCTTCTTCCGTGAGGTGTAGAGGTTTAGAAGAGAGAGCGCCAGACTATCCTATCGGCTGTCTTCCTCTTGGCCTGGTTCCATTCTAGTCCTCGATCCTTCAAAGATTGTCTAATGTTGTCCTCCCAGCGGACTCTGGGTCGTCCTCGGGGTCTGGATCCTTGGCTCTTTGTTTCCCATGCTTGTCGTGGTATCCGATCTTCTCCCATTCTGCAGACATGGCCAAACCATCTTAATTGGAACTGTTCTACTTGGGTCTGCAGGGGGTAGGATTTAAGGCCTTGACGTATCGTCTGGTTGCGTACCATGTCTCTTCTTGTTACTTCAACCACCTTCCTCAGATACCTCATTTCTGAGGTTTGGATCTGGCTTTTATGGGTTGTAGTCATTAACACAAAGTTGTTATCAGTGAATTATTTCTCTTGGCTAGGACATCAGTAAACATCCTGATCAACACAAAGTTGTTATCAGTGAATTATTTCTCTTGGCTAGGACATCACTAAACATCCTGATCAACACAAAGTTGTTATGAGTGAATTATTTATCTTGGCTAGGACATCACTAAACATCCTGATCAACACAAAGTTGTTATCAGTGAATTATTTCTCTTGGCTAGGACATCACTAAACATCCTGATCAACACAAAGTTGTTATCAGTGAATTATTTCTCTTGGCTAGGACATCACTAAACATCCTGATAAACACAAAGTTGTTATCAGTGAATTATTTCTCTTGGCTAGGACATCACTAAACATCCTGATAAACACAAAGTTGTTATCAGTGAATTATTTCTCTTGGCTAGGACATCACTAAACATCCTGATCAACACAAAGTTGTTATCAGTGAATTATTTCTCTTGGCTAGGACATCACTAAACATCCTGATCAACACAAAGTTGTTATCAGTGAATTATTTCACTTGGCTAGGACATCACTAAACATCCTGATCAACACAAAGTTGTTATCAGTGAATTATTTCTCTTGGCTAGGACATCACTAAACATCTTGATCAACACAAAGTTGTTATCAGTGAATTATTTCTCTTGGCTAGGACATCACTAAACATCCTGATCAACACAAAGTTGTTATCAGTGAATTATTTCTCTTGGCTAGGACATCACTAAACATCTTGATCAACACAAAGTTGTTATCAGTGAATTATTTCTCTTGGCTAGGACATTACTAAACATCCTGATCAACACAATGTTGTTATCAGTGAATTATTTCTCTTGGCTAGGACATCACTAAACATCCTGATCAACACAAAGTTGAATCAGTGAATTATTTCTCTTGGCTAGGACATCACTAAACATCCTGATCAACACAAAGTTGTTATCAGTGAATTATTTCTCTTGGCTAGGACATCACTAAACATCCTGATCAACACAAAGTTGTTATCAGTGAATTATTTCTCTTGGCTAGGACATCACTAAACATCCTGATCAAAACAAAGTTGTTATCAGTGAATTATTTCTCTTGGCTAGGACATCACTAAACAACCTGATCAACACAAAGTTGTTATCAGTGAATTATTTCTCTTGGCTAGGACATTACTAAACATCATGAGCAACACAAAGTTGTTATCAGTGAATTATTTGTCTTGGCTAGGACATTACTAAACATCCTGAGCAACACAAAGTTGTTATCAGTGAATTATTTCTCTTGGCTAGGACATTACTAAACATCCTGTTCAACACAAAGTTGTTATCAGTGAATTATTTCTCTTGGCTAGGACAATACTAAACATTCTGATCAACACAAAGTTGTTATTAGTGAATTCGTTCTCTTGGCTAGGACATTACTAAACCGCTTGATCAACACAAAGTTGTTATCAGTGAATTATTTCTCTTGGCTAGGACATTACTAAACATCCTGATCAACACAAAGTTGTTATCAGTGAATTATTTCTCTTAGCTAGGACATTACTAAACATCCTGATCAACACAAAGTTGTTATCAGTGAATTATTTCTCTTGGCTAGGACATCACTTGTCGTGGAACGACTCTCCCCGACTTCTTTTCTTCTGTCTATTATTTTTTTTCCCTCTACAAATTTCTCCTATCATTTGACAAGGAACATAAAGTCTCTCTCTCTCTCGCTAGTCTTAGATTTAACAGTATTTTACTAGCTCAGGATTCTCGGTCCAAGGTAATAAATTATTCCCCCACCAGCGAAAGTCGAAGGTGGAACACGGTACAACGATTCGAACAGGAAGTCGACCGTCTTTGTTGTTCACGAACTGGACGCATGTAAAACAGCCGGAAACGATGGACGCTAGTGCGAGTTGAAATGAAGGTAACTTTATACCCCTGGGACCAGAACAGAATTTGCACACAACCCACCCCTGCCCGGAACAGATCCTGGAATATTGGAGGGAATTTTAAGCGGTCATTCTTCTTGAAACCATCATTCGGAGCAGACAGACTCTGGGCCCAAGGGGGCATTTCATGTTGCGAAATAGTTGTAGTGAATTCGTTGAGCGAAGTAAGTAGATCTAATACTGCTGATTTTATAACATGAATAATCATATGTTTATCAACAGCTTGCTATTGCAGTAACTTTTTGTAAAGTTTAAATGCATTTCATTTTCAGGGACAATAACTGTTATTTGCATCTTTACAGATCACTCAAACTAATGTATGAGTTTGCAAAGTTCCTAAACCTAATTAACTCCTGATCTTTATCTCACAGCCTGGCAGAAATAAGACAGGGTTAAAACAATTGATGTACATTATTGTTGTTACTTTGAGATTTGCATATTGATCCAAACAAAATAGAAGTGTATTAGTGGTTCTTCTATTTTCTATTTCTTATAAGACTTCTGTGTTCTCTGCCAAGACTACAAACTTGATAACAGTGTCTCAATCACTTCTTCTCACTTTGTCACATAAGGGACATTAATGTGTTTTTCATTATGGAAGGTTCTTTACATGTATTTAATGCAATCCTATGCATATACCATGTTGTATGATTGAAGAACTATTTTATGTATGATTAAAGAACTATTTTATTATCAGTATATGAATGTTATTTGCTACAGGAACCAGGACTTTAAGAATGCTTGCAATTATTTAGCTATTTAATGAATTTACCACTTGACTGACAAAATGTAAGTCAGCAGTTCTCAAGCCTTGAGACCATGACGACCCTTCAAATGATTTACTGCTCGAGTAAGCAAGAATGTAAATCATTGGTTCTCAGACCTTGGCAGCAATGACACCCCACCAAGTTAAAGCAGCATAGGAAACTATTACCCAGTGGTTCTCAAATCATTGTTGACAGTGACCCCGGAATTAAAATACTGCTCTATGGGCACTAGGTGAACCAGTGGTTCTCAACCATTTGATGACCCCAGCCCCTACCTCACAGTTTGTGAAACTCATTGCCACATGGGGAAAACCACTGCTGTAAATAAGCAGACAGCCAGATAGAGACTGAGAACTCAAGATACACTATAATGTCAGTTAAGAAGTGGTAGTTCATATCTAATAGATAACACAGTTACTAAATAGTAGTTAACCTTGTGTTAATTTAATTTCTGATGGACGCTTACCGGCCATCAGACTTAGGAGATGACTGCTCTTGAAACCACTAATGGGATTTCAATTGTTTCCAGTCCACCCAGGTTGCGGTTACGAGGTACTAACCCAGGTTGCGGTTACCAGATACTAAACCAGGTTGCGGTTACCAGATACCTAAACCAGGTCCAGGGTACAAGTCCATGGTACCAAGATTACCCTTACCCAACCTTATCCTATCACCCAGTAACCATCCCACCCATCCCATAAACAGAAGAGGCATTCAGCAGAGGTGACTTACCCCATCCTTATCTGTGATGTGCACTGAGTCCAGGGAAGCAGACTCTGACACCCTCTGAACCCATTAACTGGTATAAGACCAACCTACTGGGGCAGACCAAACCAAGAGAGTTCGAACCAAAATCATCTCCGCAGCTCCTACAGTCCTTGAGGAGATGAGTATTAACACCTACCAGCAACACTACCATAGAAAAGATCTCTGGTCCAAGTGATGACCACACTAGTTGATTTTTTTTTTTATAAACAGTAGAGCTAAACTATTTTTCGTATTTATATGTGTATATAAAAATGTAAGATTCCATACCCTTTTATCCAACTTTACATAACAGAGTCTGTTGTTATTTTTCTTGTTAACTTTATTTGGGTGGTATTTTGTTTTAAATATAATCTACACCCTGGGGGCTCAGCCATAATTCAATTAACTTCTATTGGGTCGGGATATTTTAATTGTGGCTGGACACCAAATCTCTTTCTCAACCTTGTGTGCTTTACACAGTCCTTTTGTAGGATTCCTGAGGAAGAATTTATCGTCCAGAAAATATCCTGTTTAGGTACCAGAATTCTCTTTTAAGTAATTTCTAGTACACTATTTCCCGAGGAGAGGCAGTTTTCTTCAAACTCGGAAGCTATCAATAAGACATTATTATCTGTATTCTTCCATTCCGTTCAAGCTGTCCTATCTCCGTCTAAACGCCCTCGCGACAACTGGGACGCTCGTGTCCGGGATTAACTCTTAGTTCATATTTAGACACTTGTCTGAGATATGAAAACTCTTTATCTTTCCTAGACCACTACTGCTGTAGGTACTTGTCACTTATTGGTGTCCAAGTCTAGGATTAGATTAAAGAGGGGACATATAAATTACCCTAGACTAAAATACATATAAATTTTTTTGCAAGAAACACACATTTTAAGTTGTGTTATGAGAACTCTTCTTGGTGGTACTGCTGGAAATTAGTTACCTATTGTTAACTAATTTTTAATTTGATGGTTATAAATGCTGGTTTGATTTAATATATGGTTTTTGTAATACTTTAGTATAGTTAAGACTATAGAAAGTATTTTTGCCTTAATTATTGTTTGTGAGTTAGAGATCTCATACTCGCTCAACGAACCACTACGGATATAATGGAAGAATCTGTAGAGTTGAATGAGTGGAGAACATTCTGGACAGAGTTAGCCATTGAGTGTGAACTCTCCGGAGAAGAACTGGATACTTTTGTTTCACAAAAGATGGAAAAATGCAGGATGAGAGAAGCAGAAAGGAAGAAATGGAGAGCAAAATACCAGGAAGAGAATGTGGAACATGAGAGACAAAGACAAGAAAAATCCCTCCAGTGTAAGGAAGAACTGGAAACTCAGTTTCAACCTACAAATATGGAATCCAGGGATAAACTTGAATCTAGGAATACTCATCATGCCACTCCTTTGCCAGTTGCATCACCATCTTCAGTGGTAAATATAACTGCACCACATGAAGCCAAGTCTATGTCTCAGAATTCAGGCTCAGACAGTGCAGAGGTATGGATATCCAAACGGAGACATCTAGACTATCCTGAAAATAAGATTAAGCACAGGAGTGCTGATAATCTGAAGAGACCTTCCTCATCCTCAGCAAAAACTCACAACAGGCATACCAACAACAACCGCACCAACAACCTGGTAAATAGGATCGCTCAACCAAATAGGATCACTCAACAGAAAAGGATTACGCAACCCTATGGGAAGGGAAGGGATGTTCTTGAACATCACCTGTCGGCCAACTTACATCAGTTAGACTGTATGCGCAAGAACCCAATCCCACAGACTTCTTACAAAGCTAAGGTCCCTACCATGGATGGGAACTTGACGAAGACCCGGAGTGGATACAGGGATTCTCAAAATGTGGAGACTGCCACAGTAAATGGAGAAGAAATCACCTGTTTGTATTATCAAGGTCTTGGATGTGATGCCCTTGTCTCAGCCTCTGTTATCGACCTTGATCAAGTCACCGAAGAGGATGTTGAGGTAACAGCACCCATGATAATCAACAGAAGGATGATTTTGCCTTTAGCTTATGTAGAAGTTAGGTCGAACTTTGTAAACGGCAAAGTAAAGGCCGCAATATTAGATGAACGAATTTACCCGATACCTCAAGGAGGGAAATATATCATCTTAGGAGACTCAGCACGATCCAGAGATGGCGTGACTGAACAGGCTATGGAGACTCCAATGCCTAACTCATCTTCCAACATTTTCACTGAAAAGTTGGAAGAGTGCAAAGGGATTGACCACCCCAGTGCACTTAATTCTGAACAAGTTTTGATAGTCTCACCCACTATCTGCGTGCAGAAAGTGAAGCCGGGCCAGAGTTTCTTGGTACCTGGTGGGATGAAACATGTTTCAGAAATATCTTCCTTTAACATGGGAGAAGCAGCTGTAGAGGAACAGGACCCTCAAGCACTAAGACTTCACTCAGTTCCGATAACCTCACCCACTCTCTGGGATCAGAAAGTGAAGCAGGTCCAAATTTCCTTGGTACCTGGTGGGAGGAAATATGTTTCAGGAATATCTTCCTTTAATACGGGAGAAATGGCTAAAGAGGAACATGAGCCTCAAGCACTTAGTCTTCAGTCAATTCCGATAACCTCACCCACTCTCTGGGATCAGAAAGTGAAGAAGGTCCAAATTTCCTTGGTACCTGGTGGGCAGGAACAACTGGCAGACTTATCTTTTTCTGTCACTGGAGAAACAGGGATAGAAGATCATACACGCTCTCATACCTGGGGAGATAGGTATGTGTCCTTAGGCAGGTCAAGCAATATGACTAAAATAAGGTTGTGTATGAGGCTGGCAACCTCATCACGCAAAACTATTTGCTATAGATCAAATTGTAAGCAGAGTGTAGGCTTTAGGGCAAGCTCTTTGCCAGGAGGCAAGCTTCAATGGAGGATCCATAAGGGAGAAAAGAAGAGGGGGATATTTTTGCGAGCAGGCTTGCTCAACCCACCTCAACTACTTATTGAAGAGGAAACGGATAGCCATGTGTGGATTACAGGCATACCGTTTGACAGAGGAAAAAGAGGAAATATTTGGATTGAAGAAACGGAGGACACGATACATGAATGTAGTGTCTGACATAAGAGAAGAGTCGGCTCGAACTTAGTTGGCCGTTGGCCGAACTTTCAAAAGGGGGCTTATGTCGTGGAACGACTATCCCCGACTTCTTTTCTTCTGTCTATTATTTTTTTCCCTCTACAAATTTCTCCTATCATTTGACAAGGAACCTAAAGTCTCTCTCTCTCTCGCTAGTCTTAGATTTAACAGTATTTTACTAGCTCAGGATTCTCGGTCCAAGGTAATAAATTATTCCCCCACCAGCGAAAGTCGAAGGTGGAACACGGTACAACGATTCGAACAGGAAGTCGACCGTCTTTGTTGTTCACGAACTGGACGCATGTAAAACAGCCGGAAACGATGGACGCTAGTGCGAGTTGAAATGAAGGTAACTTTATACCCCTGGGACCAGAACAGAATTTGCACACAACCCACCCCTGCCCGGAACAGATCCTGGAATATTGGAGGGAATTTTAAGCGGTCATTCTTCTTGTAACCATCATTCGGAGCAGACAGACTCTGGGCCCAAGGGGCATTTCATGTTGCGAAATAGTTGTAGTGAATTCGTTGAGCGAAGTAAGTAGATCTAATACTGCTGATTTTATAACATGAATAATCATATGTTTATCAACAGCTTGCTATTGCAGTAACTTTTTGTAAAGTTTAAATGCATTTCATTTTCAGGGACAATAACTGTTATTTGCATCTTTACAGATCACTCAAACTAATGTATGAGTTTGCAAAGTTCCTAAACCTAATTAACTCCTGATCTTTATCTCACAGCCTGGCAGAAATAAGACAGGGTTAAAACAATTGATGTACATTATTGTTGTTACTTTGAGATTCGCATATTGATCCAAACAAAATAGAAGTGTATTAGTGGTTCTTCTATTTTCTATTTCTTATAAGACTTCTGTGTTCTCTGCCAAGACTACAAACTTGATAACAGTGTCTCAATCATTTCTTCTCACTTTGTCACATAAGGGACATTAATGTGTTTTTCATTATGGAAGGTTCTTTACATGTATTTAATGCAATCCTATGCATAGACCACGTTGTATGATTGAAGAACTATTTTATGTATGATTGAAGAACTATTTTATTATCAGTATATGAATGTTATTTGCTACAGGAACCAGGACTTTAAGAATGCTTGAAATTATTTAGCTATTTAATGAATTTACCACTTGACTGACAAAATGTAAGTCAGCAGTTCTCAAGCCTTGAGACCATGACGACCCTTCAAATGATTTACTGCTCGAGTAAGCAAGAATGTAAATCATTGGTTCTCAGACCTTGGCAGCAATGACACCCTACCAAGTTAAAGCAGCATAGGAAAATAGGAAACTATTACCCAGTGGTTCTCAAATCATTGTTGACAGTGACCCCGGAATTAAAATACTGCTCTATGGGCACTAGGTGAACCAGTGGTTCTCAACCATTTCATGACCCCAGCCCCTACCTCACAGTTTGTGAAACTCATTGCCACATGGGGAAAACCACTGCTGTAAATAAGCAGACAGCCAGATAGAGACTGAGAACTCAAGATACACTATAATGTCAGTTAAGAAGTGGTAGTTCATATCTAATAGATAACACAGTTACTAAATAGTAGTTAACCTTGTGTTAATTTAATTTCTGATGGACGCTTACCGGCCATCAGACTTAGGAGATGACTGCTCTTGAAACCACTAATGGGATTTCAATTGTTTCCAGTCCACCCAGGTTGCGGTTACGAGGTACTAACCCAGGTTGCGGTTACCAGATACTAAACCAGGTTGCGGTTACCAGATACCTAAACCAGGTCCAGGGTACAAGTCCATGGTACCAAGATTACCCTTACCCAACCTTATCCTATCACCCAGTAACCATCCCACCCATCCCATAAACAGAAGAGGCATTCAGCAGAGGTGACTTACCCCATCCTTATCTGTGATGTGCACTGAGTCCAGGGAAGCAGACTCTGACACCCTCTGAACCCATTAACTGGTATAAGACCAACCTACTGGGGCAGACCAAACCAAGAGAGTTCGAACCAAAATCATCTCCGCAGCTCCAACAGTCCTTGAGGAGATGAGTATTAACACCTACCAGCAACACTACCATAGAAAAGATCTCTGGTCCAAGTGATGACCACACTAGTTGATTTTTTTTTTTATAAACAGTAGAGCTAAACTATTTTTTTCATATTTATATGTGTATATAAAAATGTAAGATTCCATACCCTTTTATCCAACTTTACATAACAGAGTCTGTTGTTATTTTTCTTGTTAACTTTATTTGGGTGGTATTTTGTTTTAAATATAATCTACACCCTGGGGGCTCAGCCATAATTCAATTAACTTCTATTGGGTCGGGATATTTTAATTGTGGCTGGACACCAAATCTCTTTCTCAACCTTGTGTGCTTTACACAGTCCTTTTGTAGGATTCCTGAGGAAGAATTTATCGTCCAGAAAATATCCTGTTTAGGTACCAGAATTCTCTTTTAAGTAATTTCTAGTACACTATTTCCCGAGGAGAGGCAGTTTTCTTCAAACTCGGAAGCTATCAATAAGACATTATTATCTGTATTCTTCCATTCCGTTCAAGCTGTCCTATCTCCGTCAAAACACCTCGCGACATCACTAAACATCTTGATCAACACAAAGTTGTTATCAGTGAATTATTTCTCTTGGCTAGGACATTACTAAACATCCTGATCAACACAAAGTTGTTATCAGTGAATTATTTCTCTTGGCTAGGACATCACTAAACAACTTGATCAACACAAATATGTTATCAGTGAATTATTTCTCTTGGCTAGGACATTACTAAACATCCTGATCAACACAAAGTTGTTATCAGTGAATTATTTCTCTTGGCTAGGACATCACTAAACATCCTGATCAACACAAAGTTGTATCAGTGAATTATTTCTCTTGGCTAGGACATTACTAAACATCCTGATCAACACAAAGTTGTTATCAGTGAATTATTTCTCTTGGCTAGGACATCACTAAACATCCTGATCAACACAAAGTTGTTATCAGTGAATTATTTCTCTTGGCTAGGACATCACTAAACATCCTGATCAACACAAAGTTGTTATCAGTGAATTATTTCTCTTGGCTAGGACATTACTAAACCTCCTGATCAACACAAAGTATTTATCAGTGAATTATTTCTCTTGGCTAGTGTCACAGACGAACTCAGCTGGCCCTGAATCGTTGTAGCACGACCCTTTGTAGCGACCCCTTCGTTAGCACCAGAGCCCCCGAATAATTTTGGTAACTCTTCATCAAACGGGAATTTATTTTCACCTGGACTCATTAGCTATGCAACCGTTCCACGCAGATGGCCAACACGTTGGCTGATTAATATGTGGACAGTCTATCTACCGTTCATTCTGGTCATCGCATTGATTTAAGGAAAGATTAAATCACGCCCACGGACATCGCCTGAGCAATGATATGAAGTTATTTTCATTAACTTGGGCAGTGGGGGGCGTTGCCTACTTCAAACAGAGAGAGCGGAACAGGATCAAACAGACACGGAAGTGGTTTCAGAAACGTTGAGCGGGAGAGATCAAAGCAGTAGTGGTCCCGGAAACGAGACGCAAGCTTTCCTGCCGGCATTTTCCGCACCTCCATGTTAAGCGCTAAACCGACCGCAGACGGAGCGAACGGAGGAAGATGTCGAATGCAACGAACGGGGAAACGGGAAACCAGGGGACGGCATCCCTCTTTAGTCTGTCGGTCAGATCCCCGAAAGTCTCCTGAGATAAAAAAAAGTGTCAATTTTCCCATGGCCCCCCCCCCCCCCCTCATCTTGAATTCCATTTTAAATATATACAGACCACTAGAAAGCCAGGCATCATTCAGTGCCAGAGATTTTTAAGATTCACTAGCTATTAGTAGAAAAGTGCTAGATTCCCATCGGAAATTGGTGGCTACAAATTGGAGTGTTTCTTTTTCTGTGCACGGTATAATATATTTGTTAAAGTGATCAGTGGTCTAGTGCTTTCATTTTATTTCACTGGATTTTGTGTTTATTTAATCTATTTAATTATTAAACTCATCCCAAAAGTTCCAGTGGTAAATTTAATGATATATCTATTATAACATTTCCAAAAATAATAGATGTTTAAATGTTAAAGTAACTTTTAAAGTCGCGAAGGAATTTATAATTAATAAATTTAGTTAAGTCCTATATATATATAGATGTGTATTTTAACCATTAGACTCGTGACGTCTTTCTTAAATACATAATTAAATACGCGAGTGTATATATATATAGCCTTAACGGTAAATTTATCGCGCGTTAAGAATATTATTTGATTTTTGAAGTATGATTATGATTGTCATGGGTTTTATATCTTTTTCTCTAGAACGATCACCTTAGCGATCCTAGCATCATTAATAAATCATACAGAGAGTTTCCATACTCGGTTCTTAAACTTCCAGACAGATTGATGGGACATTTTTAAAAATTTAATCTTGTGGCGGTCCGGTGCGGCCTAGCGGTCATAATTACATGAAAGAAAGCCTACCCAAGAACATTTAAAATATTATTATCAAATTTAAATTTCAATCTGTGAGATAAACTGGAAGATGAACAGTGCCAGTAGCAATAATTTATGTACGGCTCTAAATGTGAGAGGATACCGATTTACCTGACTGTGACCGAGCCTAGTTTTTCCTCACTGGATTAAAAACTTTACCGGTCAGTGGCTATCATCACGCACTGAAGGATTATATCATCACCTCATTTTTCACCCCTATGTCGAACTGCGTCAGTGCCATCCCATAGACTCGTTTCTTTATAATAAAAACACAAGAACTCTTAGAACTTCAAGTCCGGCGATAAGCGGGAATATTTGCTCTCAGTGAAACCTCGCATTATCTGGGGCGGGACATAGAAGGACTAGACAGTTTTCACATGTAAAGAGTTTAATTACTGTGTATATCATGCTATGGATTGTCTGATGCTGCAATCGGTAAGTGTGTGGTGTATATGAGTGTGGATCCTCACAGAGTGTATGAATGACAGGAGATTTATTTTTGCAAAACCCTTTGTTAACTTGCCTACCGGGTAATACGTTTTTCTGTATACCCGGCATTGTTCCTTTAAGTGGGATAATTTGTTAACTCTGTTTCATTCCCCCCCCCCCTTTTTTTTTCTTTGCTTAGTAAAGGGAAGACACAATTGGGATAACAGTATTTTTGTCTACCACCATAACTAATATTGTAACACCTCTTTTTCAGAGAAATTAACTTCATTGTTAGGTTACATTACCTATGTTCCTGATAACTATCTATCTTGGGACTGGGTTTACCTTGGTCTAATAAGCGGGAAGGGCTTAGTCGATACCAATCTTCTTTACCCCATCCTCACCTTGTTAATTGTATTTTTCGGTACTTATGATAATTTTGTGTAACCTGTTTGATGTTGTGATTGAGTTTAAATGCTAATAAACAGCATAAACATATATAGTACTGTGTTGGACTACCAAGGCCCAAATCCCTCATATTTGTTTAAGATAGTTGTATCCACGTCGTCTGTGTGTCTGAAGCACCAAATCGGTGTGAGCGCAGATGTGTGTCTGAAAAACTGGCAAATAATTGTTTGACCAGGAGAGTGGAAGAGAAGATTGAGAGAAACGATTTGTCGTAAATAAGTCTGTCTTTACTCTCCTCCAGCACTCTGTGGAGCATCATATTCACTCGCTAACCTTTTCCTATCACTGAGCCTTTCATCATCATTCTACAATCTAAACCGGACTACTATTTCTAAGACTCTTTCTCTCAAAATAAATTTACGACAATATTTGGCTGGCTCGCCGGGATAATTTTGAGATACATTTGAGGCAATCGTCTAGCCGGGATAAAGATATTTTGAGTCTGATCTAAGTCTGGGTCTAACTAGATAGAGTGTGAGTGATCTGTCTTTGTGATTTAGGGAAATAAATAAATAATTAATTACACCCCTAGGCAACGCCTTTTAGTATTTGGGTCGTCCACACAGCATACTTACAGGTTGTTTTCTTTCCACAGCAGTAGAAAGTACGGATAATCATAAATTCGGTTTGCTAAATTATCCTCTGGCGGAGTAAATTAAAATTTTTCTTTACAAGATTTGCTGGGATCGCGTGACTGGTTTTACAGTCACTAAAGGTTTTTGAAGCGTTTGAGTTGAGCTAAGCTAAAGACGGATTGCTCTGATTTTTAAAAATTAAGTTAACTACGTCTCATCTCATAATTGACTTCAGGGACGGAGTTTGTTGTTAGAGAATTAAAATTTTCGGGGAAAATTTTTTTAATTTTTTTTCCCTTTTAAATTGATTTAATATAAATCTTTCTCTACTGTTAGTAATAGTAGATTTTTTTTTTAGTGTAACTTACCAATTAATTGGCATAGTTGCTTGCGTTAAAAGTCTTAAGTGACAATAATAGCCGCGATAAGTTAACACAGGAGGTCATTAAGTAAATTGGTTTTTACTTTCGGTTTTTCTCGTAGCGGCTTTGATTTTTTTCTTCCTTCTTGTTCTTTCGTACTATTCTCTAGTCATACTACATCTTATTCTTTAACAATGGCAGAAAGGATAAAGATGAGATCCATCCTGAGGCTGGAAGCGAAAGAGGCAGGACTAGACACAGAAGCTGCGAATCTGTTTATCAACCAGGAACTGGAAAAATATGACGCGGAGCAACAAAGAGCAGAAGCAGAGAGGAAGGAAGAGAAACAAAGGGCAGAAGCTGAGAAGAAGGAAGAAAAAGAGAGAGAAGAGAGGGCAGAAGCTAGGAAGAAAGAAGCGGACGATCGTCAATTGGAGCAGAAGAAAATTGAGGCAGAAATGGAAGCCCGCAGGGAAAGAGAGAAGGAGAGACAACGTGAGCAGAGAGACAGGGAAAACAGCATGAACTGGCGCTTAAGGCTTTAGAGAGTCGGGGCGCCTCTACTTCGAATAACGGAGAGCCGTCTTCGCCCCAGTCAATGGATCTCTCCAGCACTCAGTCTGCCCAATTAACGGCGATGTCTTTTGCTTTAGAATCTTTTCCTAGCCCTAATGAAAAAATTGACAGCTACCTAGAAAAATTCGAAAGGCTCGCGAATCTGTATGGGTTAGAGAGTACCCGCTGGGCACTTAAGCTCTCAACGTCACTAAAAGCTAATGCTTATGACGTATACACAAAGCTGGGATCGAACCAACATGATTACGACATGCAGAAAAAGGCCTTGCTAGAACGGTTTGAGATGACCGCCCGAAAATTCCTGCAAATATTCAGGAACAGCCGAAAAGAGGGCACGGAAACATTTTCACAGTTCTCTTCACGTCTCACGGGCTATTTGACAAAATGCATCGAATTATCGGACCTACCTCTTACATATGAGGGACTCCTTGAACTTGTTCTTGTGGAGCAGATAAAGTCAACTTTGTCAAACGAAACCCGTAGATTTTTGGCGGAACAGGGCGCAGTCAGACTTGAGGACATCCTCAATAAGACCGAACGCTATACCAATGCAATGGCCGAACTTCCCAGCACTAAACGTAAACTCACAGATGAGCCATCTCGAAAACAAAATCTAGAGCAGTCATCCTATTCTTCTAATTCCACTCAGAATTATAACCAACGAGAAAATAATACCCAGAGACCTCCCCAGGAAAAATCGAAATTCTACAAAACCCGATTACCCCCCCCCCAACAACAATTCTGATCAACCGACCAGGCCTACGTGGCAGCGCGGCCACCAAGGTCAAGGAAAAGGAAAGACCCCTACACCAGGAACGTCTGATCAGGGCAAACAAACCGGTCCAAACCGCGTTGGATGTTTGCATACAGCCTCGAAAGGTAGAGTCAATGTCAGTGATTCTCAACCTGAGGGGGACCGACCCTCAACTCGAGGAACTGTAATTTTGAATGGTACCTCAACTACTTGTCTCTTTGACACTGGACTAAGCTTCAGTTGTATCGTCGCTAGGAACCTAGTCAAACCCGGTCAGGAGACAGAGGAAACCGTCAAACGTAGTGGAGTTTTTAAGAGTGATGCGCCCAGAACGCTGCCTATCGCACTGGTAGAAATACACTCTGATTTTGTCAGAGGTGTTATTAAAGCGGCCATAATGGATGATCCGACCTACCCAGTTATCCTGGGATGTAGATATGTGTTTATTGGGAGACCAAAGGAGCCGATTGTGGCAGCGGTAACCACAAGAGGGCAAGCCAAGAAAGAGAGGGAGCCTGCGCCAAATTTGTTGCCGAATGAACTGAAGGAGGCGCAACAAAAGGACCCTACTCTGGAGCCCTGCTTTAAAAGACTGCCAATGGCTAAGGACCCCAGTCACAACGGAGACATCTTTTCTAAGGATGGCGTATTGTATCGTAGAACGGGCAACCCGGACACGGGGAATAACCAGCTCCTAGTACCGACGCAGTACAGAAGCCAGATCTTAGAAATGGGGCACTCTCTTCCCTTTAGCGGACATATGGAACAAAACGCCACTATTCAGCGAATAAAAAACCACTATTGGTGGCCAGGAATGAACTCTGACATTACCAGGTATGTGAAATCCTGCGCCAAGTGCCAACGGGTAGCACCAAAGCACTTGACACCCCCAGTACCTATGGGGCAAATGCCAATAGTGGGTACTCCATTTGAACGGGTTGCTGTCGACATCATTGGACCCCTGGAAAGGACCAAAAGAAGGAACAGGTTCATCCTGACCTTAGTCGACACTTGCACAATGTGGGCCGAAGCTGTACCGCTACCATGCATAAATTCCAAGCATGTCGCAGAAGCCCTCGTGCAAATCTTTACACGGTTGAGATTCCCTCAACAAGTTTTGACGGACAATGGATCCCAATTCCGTAGCCTGTTAATGGAGGAGATCTTTAAGATCTTGAGGGCCAAACATATCCACACAAGTCATTTTATAACGCAAGGGCAACAACTGCTTGAAATTTATAGTCACTTTTCTCGGTGGGCATTTGTCTTCTCGCGTTGGTATCGAATGCAGTTAAGTTTGAGCTGTGGTCATTTTTGCGCTGGACTGCGCATGACTTGTCTTGTTGTTTGGTCGATCGGTTTCCGCCCACCGCAAGTGGAGTGAGCGATTTGGAATGGCGAAAGAGATGCCTCGTTGAAGAGGGGATCTCCGCTGTTTTTTGTTCTGTCAGGGATGTGTAGTCCTCTTGATGGATATTTCGTTTATTCGAGATAATACCTCTGGTGTTTCCCACGTGCCGGGAGGCGTGATATTTCTGTGTGTTTCATGAAGGCAAGGTAGGTTGACTTTTTCATTAACTCTATCGATTTTGGGTCGTGAGCGATTTCGATTCATAGCCTGTCTCCGAAAGTCGTCGCCACGAGATGTTTTTTCCCAGCTCACATGTCGCTGCATTGTACTGCATCGGTTGATGCAGGTACCAAGGACCATTACTTGCTACTTTGTTAAATGAACTAGGTTTGAAAAACCTTTATTATCTAGAGGATATTTTTGAGGACATTATTTATACTTCGGCAGACGTGTCTGTCTTGCTGAAGTCAAACTAAGGAGAGTGAACTGATCTCATACATCTGGTTATCTCCTGGCTGTTATAGAAAAGGATGGAGTTTTCCACCTGACTACATTTACAGCACTATGAAATATAACATGCATCTGACTCATCATTGTAATGCTGTCTACCGTCTATTGCTGTATTGAATGTTGCTGTGATAATGACTGTTTGATGTGCCTACACATTCGCGTAACCATTTTGTCACTGTGGCGTCCACAATAAATAATGAAGAAAAACGTCAACGGCTGTTTCAAGAATCATTGACTTTATACGTCGTGAGTTTACTGACGTCCTATGTGGATTGCCCTGTTATTTTTGTATGAACATTGTTTTGACTGAACACATCTGCACACTACACAAAACCAGACATGCGGATACCATCCATCATCATATGGCATCACGCATCATTTGGTGGCCATAAGCTGGTTTGATTCTGGTACCAGCAAACACGGGGTCCCTTACCCACTTCATTTTCAACAAGAATTCATCAGCATCCTTCAAGAAATTAACATTCTTCAATACAGTCAACATCTTCAAAATTTTCAAAGTACTCGGCGTTGCCCGGTAAAAGTCAAAATTTCAATTTTTTGACGGAAACAAGAATTTGACAGTACCCGGCGTTGTTACATGTTGCCGGATAACTCGGACTGCTGTTATCTTTTACGCAAGTCAAGCAAGTTGCTGCTGTCAAGGTTCCAGTGCTGTCGTTTTTTGTGAAGGTCAAGTGCCGGTTGAAACGGGTTGTTTTCTGAAGAAGGCCAAGTACCGATTTCCATCAACTTACTTTTGGATTAGAAGGTCAAGTGCCGAAACAACTCAACACACAGTATTTCAGAAGCTCTTGTACCATCGTGTTAGCAGTGGAAGCAGTTCAGATGTGCCATCATCGTTGGAGCTTCGCTCTTTAGGACGTTGATTGACATCCGTTTTTTTCTGCTGTTCTACGATTGGAAGCCTATAAGTTAAGTGGCCTGTTTGTATGTAAACTGTGCCCTTATACTTCTGCTGAGTCTTCTGTGTATCATCTCATTCTATATGTTATATGTCTATATGTTATTTGTATATTTATATGTTTATATTTCAGCGGGTTCTCGGTTGGGTGGTGTCTCCGTTAGATTATGCCACGTCATAGAGGTCGTCTATTGTGAGCGTTTTCTGTAGGGTTTGCAAATTTCCGATACTGGAATTTGCTAAGCGACTTCTGTTGCTATTTATGTTAGCTGTGATGACATGTTTTAATATTGTTTTCGTTATTATTTCGCATTCTTTAGTTTTGTTTTGATTTGTTTGTATTTGTTAGCCTACTCTTGTCTATAATTTAGTTTCATACAACATTTTTGTTTATACACTGTGGTGTCATGTATTTTGTTTAATTCTATCGCAGATATCGTCACATTTTTTGTGATATTTCATTAATTTCTGCTTTATTTTTTAGTTGATTTCTGCGAACGTTTTTGTATTGTTGCTGATCTTTGTTATTGTTTACATTGTTATTGTTTACATTGTTTGCATTGTTTACATTTTCAATGTTTACATTCTGCATGTGTTTACATAGTCATTGTTTACAGTTATAGTAATTAGTTAATGGGCTATGCTAATGCACTGTTACTACTAACTGATGATAAATGAATGATGAATAGTGTCGTGCACTATTGAATGAGAAGTGCACTTATGATCAAGAATTGATTAGTGATATTTCATATACAAGTTCTTTGATTGGAGACTTGTTTCCCACAGAGACTGGGATAATATAAGGTGATGTGAATATACAAGTGCTTAATTAAGACTTGTTACACTTAGGTTTGAAATAAATTAGTTAATTATTTCAGGTTTTGGACTCATATGTTAGACAACATGTCTACATTTGAGCACTTTATTGAGCAGGGTAAATTGCTTGGGAAGACTGGTGATAAGTTAGAAGAATTTGCAACTGCTCGATATGATAAAGCAATGGAAGCTGAACAAAAGAAACTGCATATGGAAGCTGAACAAAAGAAACTGCAGATGCAGGTGGATGAAAAAAGAGGCTGAAAATAAAAGACTTGAAAAAGAGGCTGAAAATAAAAGACTTGAAAAAGAAGCTGAAAATGAAAGACTTCAAAAAGAGGCTCAGGCTGAGGAAAGAAGATTACAGAGAGAGTCTGATGAGAGGAAAAGAGAAAGCAAAAATGGAACATGAAGAAAAGGTCTTAGCTTTAGAGTTGGAAAAATTTGAAATTGATGACCTATAAATCATGAGTAATGGTAATGATTCAAACAAGGGTTCATCTTCTGGTAAGGCTAATAATGATACTTTTAAGATTAAGTTACCAACATTTAGTCCTTCCAGTGATGACATAATGTTCTATCTGGACAGATTTGAACAAGCATGTACAGCTCATAACATAGACAAAGCAAAATATGTTTATCAGTTATCAGGGATACTGACAGGTAAAGCTCTAAGTATATTAAATATGGTGAATGAACCTGACAAGAACAATTATGTATGAGTGTTTGTCAGGGCCGCTTTGTTAAAGAAAATATCAGCTTAACGAAGACGGCTATCGTCTACAATTTAAAAAACATGTTACCTGAAAATGGAGTTGAATTTCTCACGATGGGTTGAACTATCTAAGACGGAAAAAACTTATGAAGGACTTATGGACTTAATACTTAGAGACAAAGTCATGTCGTCTGTCAATGAGTCTTTCCTTGCTTTCCTTCATGAACGTAAACCTAAAACAATAAAAGAAATGGAAGATTTCTGTTGCCATCATAAAGTGTAACTGCGCACCTCCACGCCACATAACCATGGGTAACTCTAAGGTGAAAAGGTTTTAACACCAGTTTGCCTTCTGGCAGCTCCTAGCTCCGTATTGGTCAAGAACTTTGCATCGTAGATTCCAACGCAAAATGTATGATGTAAAGAGGCAGCGGTAATTTCCTGTCAGAAAATCATGGAAAAGCCAATTTCATGGTGGATTCTTCTTCGAAGAATTGGAGACAGACCTGATAGTGGTCGTTACATATCACCCTATAATTATAGGCATTTCAAAATAGGAAATGGTAATAGAGATTACTTCCTGCCGAAGACCTCAGAACCAAACAAATAGATTTGTTCGCAAATTCACAATGTGGAGACATGATAGTAATCGTGGGAAACCTGGAATTCAAAAGCCAGGATAAACAATTACAGATAGAGACAATGAATAAGCTGCAGAGATAATAAAAACTCTTGGATGAAACTTCAGAGTAAAAAAAGTCGGGGGTAATCTCAAGCACAAAAAAAATGAGGATATGTCCATCAGTCTAATGCTA